>CM049399.1:8495000-8557500 GCA_026929865.2 Hyperoplus lanceolatus
CGGGGTCTAGTATTCGTCGTCCCGTTACCAGAGCGACCATTCAGCTTAATAATAATAATAATAATAATAATAATAATAATAATAATAATAATAATAGCTATATTTAATATATACAGCGCATTTCTCACACTCAAAGCGCTTTACATAGCTTCAGTTGTGTTTATTTTATTTTTTTATCGGTTGGAACCAACACTGTCTGTGCTCTCGGATGCTGCCGGGGCATGCGTGTGTGCAATGGGAGAGAGAACACTTTGTATGGAGAGCAAACGAGGCACGGGACATCGCAAAAGCCAATGCAAAGCCTCAAATCATTATGTTGCGAGTCAACGTGTCAGAGGCAGGAATAGGTTGTGCGATTGGCTTTTACTGTGGCAGTACGGAGAGATCAGATTGCCAACTGCGCTTTTCCTTTTACGCACACGTAATGTTTAGATTTCATCTTTTGCATCAAAGCCCTAATGATAATAAGAATAAGAGGCTTTATTTAAACGCTGTTCATGCGGTCGTTGTGATTGTAACTTTATTGGCTGTAAACTGAAACTAACGGAGATCGCGGAAGCCTTCCAAATGACAACTGTAACGTGCCCCGGTTATCATTTCAGCCTTAAACCCCGGCGTTGATAGCTTTCGTTTCAGCACTAGGCTATGTGATTAACTATGAGCATTAAATAAATGTTGCGTCTCAGACGCCGAGGACAGCAGCGAGGATGACCGAACCAGAGCATAGAGAGATGACAGCGAGAGCGATCACAGCGGAGCAGAGGAATAAAGTCTGTAGTAAACACATCAGAGTTCGGTCTATTTGCACTACTGTTCATTTGCAATGCAGGAAAGTGTTTTATTAAATGTTTCTATATGATTTTAATAAATTAAATTAATTTCCTTTTAAAAACAAGATCTGGCCTTCAAATCTTTTTTTCCAAATATGAGTTTTGAAAAACGGGGGTTCGTCACCTTTTATAACAGGTCCATGGACGTCACGTGCGGTTGTTGCGGTGACCGCCCATGCTCTGCGATTGGCTTGAAAATATTGCAGTATTTCATCTGTGCGGTTATCGCAACAGTCCTAGCTATCGGCTGGTCCAGAGAGTAGGAGGGAGATGTTACGCATTGCCGGGTGTTTTGAAAAACTTCTAGATGATGAGAATAAAAAGGTAAAACTAATTGTGTTGTCTGAAAACACTTCAGACTCACAACAAACTAAAATAATGTGCAAGATTTGTCAAGCGAGTAACTTGACATACGCGACCGCGCGAGAGAGAGAAAGGTACACGACCTGATCTGCACCTCTAAACATCTCGAACAATTTGTTTATTCACTTTAAGTCGAATCATAGTGGTCTATGACCAAGCAATCTCTGAATAAAAAACACAGAAAGTTTAAAGCTCCTTGACTCCTGCCACCACAACTGTCAACACTACAATGCAACTGCCTATCCACCCTGCTCCTTGACATAAATAAATCATGCCCTTACATTTAATGCTATCAAAAGACGTTCCCTATCAACACCATTTACAACGGGTTATTTTTATTTTGACATATTAATTTTATTCTATTATTAAAAATATGTTTCACTTATTTAGCCTATTTCTATTCTCCCTGTTTTCAGTTCAATTAGGCCTTAGTTTAAAGTCCAAAGTCATGGTGTTATTAGAAAACACCTTGTTAAAAGTAAAATAAATGCATAATGTTCTTAAATCAATGATTAACTGTCTTTAATAATCGTGATAACACAATGTGATTACTCAATCATGATTATTTCTTTCTTCTTGCAATTTCCTTGGTTTAGATCAATTAGAAACAATTAAAGTATTAAATAGGTAGGCCTAGTAATTATTAGTATTTTGACTTCATATCTACAGGTTGTTTATTGTGATTGCATAAGCGTCAGTGAGGTCCATGGTTACGCAGTGTTTGACAGGCTGAATGAAATACTCTTGAGCTGGACAGAAACTCCCCTCTCCCAACCCCACACCCTCTTAAAATACATAAACCGTTTGCCTTTACTGTTGCACAGTCACGACTCCAAAAAAAATTTGGTCGCGTACTGACCCCCCAAAGGCCCTTTCTGAGCCAGGAAAAACCCTGATAAAGCCTCTTGTTTTTACGACATCAGTGCAGCACATATTCTTATAGTCCAGTTTTTTTTTATATAAATGATGTTCATAGCTTGACTGCTGTGCGTTAAAGGGGTAATGAATGCAATCTTAATAAGAGAATAAATCCAGGCGAACCAAAACATCTCAAAAATAGCTTAAGTGCTAGGGTAAATAGCAGTGTTTCCCGCAGGATTTTTTTCAGCAGCGGTGGTGTTCCAAAAAGTAAAAACAACATACCTATGAATATATTGTAAACCAACCTGTGCACAAGGCAGATAGGCTAGGCTAGGTTTTGTTTCAACATTTGGGGGAACAAATTATAGGTGGGGGGTATGGGGGCACCCCCCAGAAAATTTGGAATTTAACACTTAATTTCCTGCATTCTGATGGATAAAAATCAACCGATCTGTGCCTTTTCTAGAATCAATTAAGTGGAAATATATTTTTTTTTCTGTGAAGGAGAAGACAACATTCAGATTCATTGAGAAAGCTATTATGGAATATAATTTTTTTAGGAATCATGACCCAGCACCGGTGTAAACTATTTATGACATTGGTAATGAAAAAAGCCACCACTGGAAACAAAAGGGAGCAGTTAGCTAACGTTAGCTACATAACACATAACCAGATAATGTTTGCATTCATCCTTAGACACTTGACACAATCAAACATCAATATTAGCATGCTATTTAGCCACATAGATTGGTCTATTTAAAGCCCTTTAGAAAACTGACATCTTTTTCATTGATGCAAGTTCATCAATTCATGGCTTAAAATCCTGAGCTGTAGAACTTTCAGCAGACATTCCTAGCGGTAAGCTGCGTGAGTGTCCACCCGTTGGGAGCGTGGGCGACGTGCGGATATGACACAGGCTCGCATGCAGCAAAAAAAACATATTTTTTTCTTTTAAACCTAAATTGATATGCAAATAATTTTTATAACAGCGGCGGGAAAAACAAAGCAGCGGCGGCGCGCCGCTGCTGTGTGAACCTGGGGGAAACACTGAATAGGGTTAAACTTGTTTAAGAGTCAGCATCAATTATCCTATCTATGGTAATGCCAGTGTTTCCCCCAGCGCCTTATGGCTAAGGCGGCCACCTCACCAACGCCAGCCCCCAGACGTCCTTCAACTGCTAACATGGTCGCATGTTTAGAACGTAGTCTATGGAACGTCAAACGCCCCCGTTCCGCAACAACAAGCTGGCCACATTTATACAGAGAGGCGGAACTGATTGTGTCGGCAATCTTACTACACCCCGAGGTAGTAAAATTCCTGGAACAATCTCTCGCACCTTTCGTTCCCCGTTCCGCAACGGTCGAAATTCCGGCATATTCACGGCTTTCAGTGGCTGTGTAAAAGGGGCTAGAGAGTGACTGTTCAGCTCTGCGTGTCACGGCTTGGGCGAGAAAGAGACTGAACTTCAACAAGGAAGAGATACTTATCTTTGTTAAGAAAAACATGCATCTTAGAAGTAGGCCATGATATTTGTTGGTTTAAAATAATGTATCATGAATATTCGGTAGTGGATGCCGACCGTATGTGTAGGTTTTTCCTAAAAGACTTCCTCACCATCCTCTACCTGTTTCGGAAAGTGGGCCATGAACAGCCTACTTTTAAAGTTTGTACTTGAAACAATGGATGTAAAAAAGAAAGAAGAAAAGCCAATTTAAAATGTATGCATGGGAATCGTTCAAGCATGTATTTAATAGTTTGTGAGAAGATATATATTCAATAATTTCGACAAAGTGATTTTAACAAGCATTGTCCAGAATTGCTGACTCTTAAGTGACTTCTCTCTGGGTCATTCCCAACGTTCCCAAGATGTGTATGCCAACAAATGGGACGTTTAACTAATATCATATTCCAGTAGAACAAAAATATGAATAAAGGTTTGTGGATAAAATACAGTTGGTACGTAAACACCACTTGATATTCATGATACATTCATTATCTGTTGAATCCACCGGATTGATTAATCTGTTTACCACAAGAGTGAGTAAATCCCCCTCCCCCTTACTGAGGCTGGTGGTTAGCTGAGATAGCATAGTATGGTTTCCCTCCTATATGAGAAACCATGCTTTAACTTTAGCAGACTCAGCTAGGCTATGCTACAGGTACATAGACATAAAAGGAGCTGCAGCATGTCTCCTTAACACAACGAATACACATATAATATCGGCTAAAACTTCACAAAGTATGGTCAGACAACTATTCCATAGCTTAATGAGGAATACAGGCCTTACTACTCACCGCATTGAACCGCTCTGTTACGTTGCTCGGCGGCGTGGCTTTGGCCTGGACGGGGCTCACTTTTTCTGGCGTGAACAGCCTCTTGTCTCCTCGCGTTCTCAAACTGACTACATCTTGTTTTGAGGTCTTCGTTCTCCTTCTTGATGTTGGATATTTCTGCCTTCAACTCGTCGACCATAGTTTCGAAAAGTTTTCTGGTCTCTGCGACGGCACCCTTGAGCATACCCTCCATGACGGAGGAGTATTTCGTCTGAAAATCGTCCGCAGACATCTTTGGTTGTCGGTGTTTCGTTATTAATCCACTTCAGTTTAGATTCACTGTAGCGTGATTGAGTACATGGCGTAAGGAGCTGGTTTAACATGGATCCTAGAAACAGAGGACCTCGCTTTTGTGTGACGCACTAGGATATCATTGAACTGCGCGAAGTTAGTTTTAAGTTGGATGTTATTCTTCTTCTTTTGATGGAGGTTAACACCAAGCTTTTTGACGCATTATCACCACCTACTGGGTGGCACCTTGCGTTAAAGGTGCATTACCGCCACCTACTGCATTGGAGTGTGAACCTATACGCAAGACAAGAAAAAAAAAATCTGTATAAATATAATACATTATATTCGTTCCGTTAATTCAGTCTCTCTTAAAAATTCTAATACGATTTTTAATTTCCCCTGTTACCTCTTTCAGATATAGGCTATAGCTCTCCCATCCCTTATCCCAAGTTTTTCCCTTAGCTTTTCCGTTATCTGCATACCTCACACAATCACAAATTACATGTTCAACTGTTTCTGCTTCCACATTACAAACTTCATAATCCTGGTAGTTGCTTACCTGGAGCAGTAGATTAACATACATGAACAAATACATAAGTTTATTTTTACTAAGACAATAATAAACTAAACTAAATTCAGACTTGCATTAAAGTATTGTATTATGTGATAATGCATTCTCCATGCTGCATCGAATTTGACTTGTTCATCAGCGACATCCCTGACATCAATAACATACTGTGTAATTGACACAAACAAATATTTTTCATACACCTTCATGCATTAAGTATTTTTGAAAATAATGTGGAACAGTCATTTTCAGGCAGACATTTTGAAAGTTCACCCACAAAGAAGGAAGACCATGGTTGCGTTCCGAATCGCATACTTTCTACTATATAGTATGTAGAAAAAAGATTTAGGATGTCCCGATTCTTGTGGCCAGATTTAGGATGGTTAGTACCCGGATGTCCTACTGCATGCGGCCAAGATTGTTAGTGTTGAAAAGTGCATCCTATTTGGGCGATTCTGACCCACAATCCAGTGCGCACGTGAAGTGACGTAACATCGACGAAGCCTCCATATGAAAACAAACGGGGATGCGGCGGATATAAAAGCAAAAGGCAAGATCAAGGCGCAATGATATGATGAAATAAGAGAGAAAAGTATATCCCAATAGTATGCCTACTGCATCCTAAATAGATTCTTTTTATCGTCGGATGTAGTATGTAAAATAGAAAAAAGTATGCGATTCGGAACACAACCCATATTGTGCTGTTTGCAGCCTCGGCTTCTTCTTCTTCTTTTCGGTTATTGGCGGGTTGCAACCATAACTTTTTTGGTGCATACCGCCACCAACTGTACCGGAGTGTAATAACCGCATTTATGTCATATAAAATAAATAATCAGATAACTAGATACTTGTATTAGCCTCGGCTTCAAATCCCATCTACACTCGTCATTCCTTGCATTGGTAACATTTCATGTGCTAACTTTTAGGAAAATTACAATAGGTTGTTCATGTTTTTAACATTACATCAGGTGAAAAATATATTTAACATTAAGGAACGTGTACTGGTAGAGCTCATGCACTTAAATTATAATAATTATAGGTTGATTGGTCCGACATGAACTGTGTGAGAGTTCCACCCTGTTATATTAGGGACATATACATAAGTATTGCAAAGGGTTAAAAATGTAAATATTCAACAATGGTTAGCTTTTCTTACATCATATGTGTCCCTTATTTTATCATAAGTTATTTTCTTAGAATAATAATGAAATTATTACATAATTGGGGTTTTCTGCTGCTGTTAGCCCATCTGATTCAAGGTTGGTTGTGTTGTGCGTTCAGAGATGGTATTCTGCATACCCTGGTTGTAACAAGTGGTTATTTGAGTTACTGTTGCCTTTCTATCATCTCAAACCATCCTTTTCTGACCTCTGACATCAACAAGGCATTTTCTTCCACACAAATGCCGCTCACTGGATATTTATTTTTTGGACCATTCTCTGTAAACCCTAGAGATAGTTGTGAGTGAAACGCCCAGTAGAAGTTTCTGAAAAACTCTGACCAGCCCGTCTGGCACCATCAACATTGACATGTTCAAAGAAACTTAAACCCCCTTTCGTCACCATTTTGTTGCTCAGTTTTAACTTCAATACGTTGTCCTGTCCATGCCTACATGCCTAAATGCATTAAGTTGCTGCCATGTGATTGGCTGATAAGTTATATGTGTTACCAAGAAATTGAATTGCTGTATTTAAGTGGCCGGTGAGTGTATAGGGGAGAGTGGGGTGAGTTCTGCCACTTTTTACTCAAAGTGCCTTTAAAGTGAGGCCTTGACAGTAATGTCTCCAACTAAAATATGTATGTACACTCAACAAAAATATAAACGCAACACTTTTGTTTTTGCTCCCATTTTTCATGAGATGGACTTAAATATCTAAAATTCATTCCAGATACACAATATTACCATTTCTCTCAAACATTGTTCACAAATCTGTCTAAATGTGTGATAGTGAGCACTTCTGCTTTGCTGAGATAATCCATCCCACCACACAGGTGTGCCACATCAAGATGCTGATCTGACATCATGATGACAATAAAAGGCCACCCTGAAATGTGCAGTTTTGTCTCACAGCAAAATGCCACAGATGCCACAAGCATTCAGGGAGCGTGCAATTGGCATGCTGACAGCAGGAATGTCAACCAGATCTGTTGCTCGTGCATTGAATGTTCATTTCTCCACCATAAGCCGTCTCCAATGGCGTTTCAGAGAATATGGCAGTACATCCAACCGGCCTCACAACCGCAGACCACATGTAACCACACCAGCCCAGGACCTCCACATCCAGCAGGTTCACCTCCAAGATCGTCTGAGACCAGCCACTGAGACAGCTGCTGAAACAATTGGTTTGCATAACCAAACAATTTCTGCACAAACTGTCAGAAACCGTCTCAGGGAAGCTCAACTGCATGCTCGTTGTCCTCATCGGGGTCTTCACCTGACTCCAGCTCGTCGCCGTAACAGACTTCAGTGGGCAAATGCTCACATTCGATGGCGTCTGGCACGTTGGAGAGGTGTTCTCTTCACGGATGAATCTCGGTTTACATTGTTCAGGGCAGATGGCAGACAGCGTGTGTGGCGTCGTGTGGGTGAGCGCTTTGCTGATGTCAATGTTGTGGATCGAGTGGCCCATGGTGGTGGTGGGGTTATGGTATGGGCAGGCATCTGTTATGGACGAAGAACACAGGTGCATTTTATTGATGGCATTTTGAATGCACAGAGATACCGTGATGAGATCCTGAGGCCCATTGTTGTGCCATACATCCATGAACATCACCTCACGTTTCAGCAAGATAATGCACGGCCCCATGTTGCAAGGATCTGTACACAATTCTTGGAAGCTGAAAATGTCCCAGTTCTTGCATGGCCAGCATACTCACCGGACATGTCACCCATTGAGCATGTTTGGGATGTGCTTGACCGGCGTATACGACAGCGTGCACCACTTCCCACTAATATCCAGCAACAGCCATTGAAGAGGAGTGGACCAACATTCCACAGGCCACAATTGACAATCTGATAAACTCTATGTGAAGAAGATGTGTTGCACTGCATGAGGCAAATGGTGGTCACACCAGATACTGACTGGTTCTGAGTCCCCAGACCCCCAATAAAGCAAAAAAATGCACATTTCAGAGTGGCCTTTTATTGTGGACAGTCTAAGGCACACCTGTGCACTAATCATGATGTCAGATCAGCATCTTGATGTGGCACACCTGTGAGGTGGGATGGTATATCTCAGCAAAGCAGAAGTGCTCACTATCACACATTTAGACAGATTTGTGAACAACGTTTTAGAGAAATGGTAATATTGTGTATCTGGAATGAATTTTAGATCTTTAAGTCCATCTCATGAAAAATGGGAGCAAAAACAAAAGTGTTGCGTTTATATTTTTGTTGAGTGTATATTTCAGGATGTGTTGCATCCCTGGCAACAATAACTTTGGAACTGAAATAAACATAGCTTTCGGAAAAAGGTACATTTTCCTAATCAAGTGGAATAAAGACATCCAGGATGATTGATAAAGCCAGCCTTGATAAAGTCTAGCCTGGGCACTTTGGATTAGTCAGTTGCATAAACGGGAATCCAGGATGTAAAGGGGCTGCTTTGTCAAGCCAGGTGTAAGTAATTCTGTTAAGTGCCAGCCCACAGCTTTCAGAAGTAGACCCAAAGATCGAACACAGATTTACTGATGGAAAAATGGAAAAGACGGCCCATTTTCACACAATGCCTTGCTAGTTTAAACCGTAAGTGAGGGGGCAGTTCATTTCATACAGGAGATGTATTCTCTGCCAACTGTTCTTGATGTCCCTGCATTGTTTTATGATAAAATAGTTGACAGTGAGCAGGTGCATCTAAAAAATGTAATATCATGGAAAGTCCATTCAAAAAGTGCAACTTTCATAGATTCATTACACAAAGTGAAATATTGATCATGGAATAAAAAAATCCAGTATCTCAAAATATTAGAATGTTACATACAACCAATCAGAAAAAGGATATATAATACAGAAATGTCGACCTTCTGAAAAGTATATTTATTCTAGATTAATTTCACTCCATGTGTAATGAATTTCTAGAATATATTTAAGTTTCACTTTTTGAATTCAATTAAAGAAAAAAGGAATTTTTCATTGATATTGAATTTCGTTTTAGATGCACCTCGATATAGTGATAAGTACAAAGTGAATTTATTTGACCCACACTTGCAACGTCATCTGTCATTGATAATCAATTGTATAAATATAGCCTGCAATATTGAACATCAATTATTATAATTTATATCATTGCATCTTAATCTAATTATAATTAAGTTAATTATACATGGTTAAATAAATAAAAAAGAAGAACTATATAACTAAATGACAATGCAGTCTTTTATGTGGTACCTTAAAACAGGCTAATGAAAATAAAGCAATACACAGAAGATCATGGAATAACTGTTAAACACCTTGATTTCAGATCGGAGTGACAGCTGACTGAGCCAATCAGGCAACAGAATAAGTTTATCCTTTACGTTTAGCCTGGTCGGGACCAGTGCTGTGTCTGAAATCGCGCACTTCTGTACTTGCACTTACTTTTTTGAGTGCACTTTGCGCAAAACCGGAGAGTGTGCCAAAATGAAGTGCACTGTAAGTTCCTCGGTCATGCACTCAAAACGGTCTAAAACTTGAGTGTGCAGTCATTCATAAAACTCTTACAATAGATAAGAGATGAAGATAAATACCTAACAACATTAGAGTCACTAAGTGAAATGAGTGATGTGAGTCTGATAGTGGAGAGAGATCAGAACAGATCGCTGTTCCACACACCGCGGCTCGTCCAGCTCAACTCACAGACAGCTGAGTGCTGATGAGCCGGACAGAGAGCGTCGGAGGGATCCTCCGCCTCAAAACAACACAATTATAAAACAAGAGGTCTAAAACACAGATGATGAACACAGGACTGTAAAAATCTAGTTCAATATCTAACCTGTAGAGGGCGGTTAAACGCTAAACAGCGTCTAAACTGCCTGAATCTTATAAGAAGAAGATCAAATTCTTCATGGCTTGAGTATACTTCAACTGAAAACGTTTCGACGCACCTCGCATACACAATCGATCTTTGAGTAGACAGTATGCAGTATATAGATGGTGAGTATGTAGGATGTAGGACGCTAGTATGGCAGTCCGGACACGGCCACAGACACTGGAGCAAGTCGCTGCAGTTGCTCCCCACGGGCTGCGGGAGCGAAATGTCTGATGGGAAACGTCTTGCTGACAGGCGGAGCTGAGCGCTAATTGGGAGTTTAAACCCCGTACCTTTGATGCGTTTCCCCAATTGGTTAGGCAAAAGTCTGACATCACCGCTCAAAATTAAATTACGATCCATTCTTTTTGATTTTAATTTATGTTTAAACATTAGGCCGCCACAGTATATGCATTTAAGCAGAAATGTACTTAATCAGAGTTAAACCTCCACTGATCTGAACCCTTAACCCTCTGTAACTCTCCTGTATAGATATATTTAAAAGTGAACACAAACTTGAGTCACATAAGATCTTGGTGAAGTGATTTTTATAACATTAAGATTAAATCATAGGCTTATTTCCAGTGGTCTAAATGGTCTGGGAATTGTATTTTACATGTAGTGTCGCAAAGCCAGACCAAAACTACAACAAGTAGTTTGTTTGTTACACATCATAATACAGTTCATCATATCCATCTCTACAATAATAATAAGGGATCTTTTCTTAGATCTTCTTTAACTTTATTTAGGCCAATCATATTCGTTATGTGAAGGGAGAAATACTAAACCTCCTTTATTTGGATTTGTAAATTATTCTTTATCACTTAAAAGTAGGTTTTCTAGTAAAGTAACAAGAAAGATAAAGATGTGTGGGGAATGGGGATATTATATCTCGTTTCTTGTTTTGAAAATGCCCCTCGCTTTTAAAGTGTTTACTCGTCTTCGTGTTGTGTTCTGCTTCTAATCGGTTGTAATCGGCTGCGAATATGTTTCTAATAGGCCTTCAAAATAAAACTAGAAAACGAACTGCATCCGCAACAAGGACGCTACTTCCGACTCGGAGCTGTCCGGCTTCAGTCAGGCTTTTTCGTCACTCCCCCGACTTCACTCGGCTACTCTCGTCTACTTTCCAGACGAGCCACAACGGAGGTCGAACGAGCCTTATGAAAACCGACCAATTTCGTCATCAGTCGGTGTTTTTGGAACAGACCATCAAATCCCCCCTTTTTCAAAATAAGTATCCCAGAAGAAAATGACATATTTGTCTTTTTGAAGCTTGTGTGTGCTGGTAGGGACCCCAATAACCTACAAAGTGTGTCCAAACACCGGAAATGTTTTGTTTTTCATAATATGTCCTCTTTAACCCTCATCAGTGGTTTTGCCAAGTGGAATGGAGACGTCAGTCTCTTCTGAACTACTGTAGACAATCACTTTCTTTTTGGTGACCAGCGTATACAGCCATGCCACTGGCACAACTCTGAGAAATGTACTTTGCAGTTGCTGCTCTGCGCTTGTGGAACTGCCACCTGACATATGTGATGACCCCTCCATTTCTGCCTTTAAATCAAGGCTCAAAACCCATCCCTACACCCTGACTTTTCCTGCCCATTCCTCTGCACTACTATCTTTGTTTATGTGTGGATGTCAGGGTTTTATGTCTTTATTTTATTTTTGATTTTGTTCTTTTACCTTAATTTTTTAAAAACTATGAATGCACTATGTACAACACTTTGGTCAGTGTGAACTGTTATAATTGTGCCTTTATAAATACATTTTACTTATTTACTTAAAACTCACCCCTGGCCCTTTGGCACAACTCACCGCAACCCCAGCATTTTGGAAAAACTAGCATGATGCAGCACTTTAGGGCTAACATCGTTCTAACTGTATAGACTCAAAGTAAAGCATACTTAAGCATTAAAACATGTGTCAAATGTTTTCAAGCATGTCTATAATTGTTAAGCCACAATAATAAAAAAACCTTGATCATCGAAATTTTACTTTGAAAGGTCAAAAAAGTTTTTTTTTAGCTTTAATGTGCTTAAATCTCATTCCATGTGTCTCCCTTCTTTGCAGGTGAGTCAATCTAAAATATGTGGTCACATTTCAAATTTCTTTTATGATTTTCTAGAAACAAGGGGTATAGGGGTCTCCCCTATATACATAATGTTTATTCAGCAGTGCTTAAACCCTCATTACAACAAGTGGTTGTAACGTTGAAAAGAGACTGCCCTACAATAACCAGCTTTATTGAAGCAACTCAAGGTCCATTTAAAAGGTGGATTAAGCAATTCTGGAGAACGCTTGTCAAAATCAGTGAATATATCCTCACCATCCACTACCCGTCTGTACTGTGTGCGCTAAAAATATCCAGTGTTAATACACAGCCTAGGCTCTGTAAACTGGTATGTCAACAAAGGTTAGCCTCTGTAAACACAGGAGACCCACGGTAGTTAGCAACATGACAGTTTACAGAGCCTTGGCTGTGTTTTAACACCAGATTTTCTGTTTCAGTGCACACAGATGGACAGGTAGCAGATCTTGAGGAGATATTCGCTGATTTTAACAAAGTTATATTAATAACAAGCATTCTCAAGAATTGCTGACTTCACCAAGACTTAGGCATATAGGCTACAATATATTTCAAAAATAAGGAGTTAGTAGTGGAAGTTTTAGTGTAGCATGAAATGACAAATTGCATTTTAATAACCAACACCATCATAAAGTACCTTGCTTAGATTAGTGTGACATATAGGGCCTATTGGCAATCTCACTTGTTTCTTTTTGATTTACCGCTCTCAAAGCTGTGCATCAAATATGAAGCAGAGGCCTGAAGACAAGTATCGCCTAAAAGCTGGTAGGAGGGGAAAACAGCCAACCTGGCGCTGGTCAAACCAGAGAAATATGCCTTCCAACACCTCTGAAACACAGAATCATGTTGTTTCTCAGTTGTTAAATCTGTAGCCTACAGTTAAATACATAGTTTTTTTAAAAATGTTTATTAAATAGAGTTAAAAACATAGTCGAGACAGTACAGATATATTACAGAGAAGTTGGACATTGTATTGTATATTGAATTGTTCCAACAAACTAAATGGGAAAGGGAAATATGTAAAAGGAGTTTTGCAATTGGAAGTATAGAGATTTTGGGGCCATGCTTTTACTGGCCAAACTTGGTGACAAGCTTTTCAAAACTTCCAAATGTCTTAACAAAATAGGAGTCACAGAAAGAGATAAGACATTTCTCCTTGTAAACTAAATAACAGTGGAAAAAAAACACATTTGACATATATTTAGATTATTGCAAATAGGGGTAAGAACAGAAGGGGATTTTGAATCAAAAAAGTTGTTTAAACTGTTTTCAGGTTTTTAATGAAATAGTGCAACCGGATGGTTGATGGAGTGACTTATATTGACATTTTTAACATTGAAACAATGTTTTAGGGGGCTGCATCTTACTATGTTAACTCTAAGCTATTTGTTATTCCTTGCTCCAGGACCAATACTGTAAACATCCAAATCTCTGCAAAAAGAAGTGTCTTCTTAAAATATCATACTACACATTTAAAATATAATGAAAATCAATCAACTTTGTATGTACATAACATGTTAAATCACTGCAATTCTCAATTAACATTGGCTTTGCTATTACATTGCATCAAAGAAAGAAACTGAACCTTTCTGCTCCCAGTATTCTTGCAAGGCTCTACAGCTCTCATAAAAATACATTATAAAAAGGCTTCTTTGATGTCCATCTCTCATTGGATTTTATGTACATTCCTTACATGCTTTTTCAGGTGGCCTGACTGTGTAAAGTTTTTCGGGCAGTGTGGGCAGGATTCTGGTTTCTCCCCTGTGTGGATATACTTGTGCCTTTTCAGGTTATTGTAGTCTAAGAATCCTTTTCCACAGTATGGGCACCAGTGTCTCTTCTCCCCATTATGCCACCGTAAATGCACATTTAGTTCTACCCTCCTCGTGAATTTCCTTTCACAGAGGTTGCAATGAAATGGTTTCTCCCCAGTGTGAATCCGAATGTGGTTTTCCATGTCTCGTTTTGTGAAGAATCCCTTGTTACAAAACTTGCAGATAAAAGGTTTTTTCTTGAGATGCACCGTCTGAATATGTTTGGTGAGGCCAAAAGTGTAGACAAAGCCCTTCCCACACTGCTGGCAGACATGGATCCTACCATTGCGGTGCACCCGCCCATGCCGTTTAAGACACTTGGAGTCCGGGAAGCGCTTCCCGCAAAGCGTGCACGAGAACGGTCTGCGAACTTTGTGAAGACTAACATGTCTTTTAAGGGCAGCACTGCCGCTGAAGACGCGACCACACTCCCCACACTGGTTCTTGAGTAGACGCCAACCAATAACTGACAAAGGCTGTAATGGTGACACTATAGGTGGTGCTCTGACAGGTATAGGGTAGAGGGAAACACTGGGGGGAAAGACTACCGTAGGTTTCTGAGATCTTGGGGATTTTCTCTCTTTCTTTACAGGGAATGGGGAGGAACCCTTTCCTCGTGCGGGAGATACTTTATTGACTGTAACTTTAGGAGGAGTCCATACAGCCTTAGCTATACATCTTTTTGCAGCCGGAGAGCTAGTACTGGTCCCTGGTAACTGGCTTGTTTTAGCTCCATTCTGCAATTTAGTTTGCTTAGCATTTCTGAGTTTAGCTGTAATTTGGGCTTTTGCTGCAATAGCTAGCTTCGTAGCATTTGCTACCACCCTTGAATTATTTCTAAGACGACTGGTACCATCCTGACATAATTTGGGTTTCTTGGCAGGAGTGGATTCCCGAGTCTTTCGTGGACTGACACCATCTTTATCCAATTTAGGCCCCCTAACAACTAAGGAAGACCTCTTGGAGTTCTTAGTACTTGCACCATCTGATGTTATGCTACAACTCTTAGGACTGGAAAACTTTGATAAGGAACACCTATGGCTGCCAGAAGTCAATTCATTGGTAGACATTTTAGGGCTGGGTCCATTTTTACCTAAACCAGATATCCTATCAGAAGTACGTTTAATCTTTTTAGGACTAGCAGTCCTCTTGGGTCTCACGGTAATAGTTTTGGTATTGTTAGGGCTAGTACCAGTTTTTGTAATTTTTGGACTAGCACTACCTCTAGCACTGATCCTCTGAGCGTGCACAGTAGTGTTCTTGGTCTTTTGAGAAACAACACTCTCCTTACTCAAGCTAGATCTCCTAGGACTCACAGAAGTAATTTTAGTCTCGTTAGGCCAAACACTTTCTTTACTCGAGCTGGACCTCATAGTACGAACAGCAGGGGATTTTTTTATTTTGGTACCTCCACCACCACTGTCTAAACGAGAACTCCTGAGATTTAGAGGAGTGGATTCAGAAGTACCATTTGACCTCCTAATACTGGCTGATGTTGGGTTAAAAGTCCTACTGGATGTAACACCATTTTTACATAGTCCAGATCTCCTTGGACTAATCAGAGTGGGTTGATTACCTGTCTGTCTCGGACATGTAACAGCTTTAGCTTCACCTTGGGTTTTTGGGCTAACACCAGTTGTGTTTTCTTCATTTGGGCTGTTTTCCTCTGATCTAGGTTTCTTAGGGCTTACAGGGGGGGGCTCTATTTCTGCGAGTGCTTCTCGATTTCTTTCAGTTCTTCCAACTTGTAAGTGGGTTTTGACGTGACTACGGAGTTTGGTCACAAGGGTACCTTTTTGTAACCTTTTCTTGTCACTGGTACTGGTCTCTGCACAAGAAGCTTTGGCGCCTAAAGAGTCATTAGAGTAGACCTATAACAAAAATGAAAGGAGAAAAATGTATATATCAAAAAACATGCATAAAAATTACAATACTCCACAAGGTTTTCAGTTAAAGGGGGAGTCAGATATTCTGGAGAATGCTTGTTCTCTGCTTGAATATCTCCTCACGATCTGCTACCTGTCCATACTGTGTGCAATGAAAAAAAAAATCCAGTGTTATAACTAGATTCTGTAAACGGGTATGTTGCTATCTAAGGTAGGCCCATTTGTTTACATACCATTTTACAGAGCCCAGGCTGTGTATTAAAGCCAGAATTTATATCAGAGTGCACACAGTAAGGACAGGTAGCGGATCGAGAGGAGATATATCCTGATTATGACAAAAATAAATGTTGACAACAAGTGTTCTCCAGAATCGCTGACTCCCTAACCCTAAACTCCAAATTCACAGAAATTGCTGACACAATCTTTATAAATAAAAAAGATAAAACACAACATGTATTTGCACTTCATTATATATCAATGTGAATTACAAAAACAAACTATATCTTTATAATCTACAGATTTTACGCATTTCAGACATTGGGGTGTGCATTCCTACTACTAGCCAAAAAGCCATCCGTTTACCACTGCCTTTGGACTATAATCCATCACCTCCCCAATATAAGACCTATTTATTTCTTCATTTCCTAATTGGCAATCATATTGCTGGACAAACCGAGGAGTATTTACGATTAAATTACCTTACTACGGTCTTGCACTACAGGTGTCACTGCCAGCTGTGCAAGGAACTGTGTTTTAGACATCTGTGAGAGAGGTTCCAAAGTAGCCTTGGATCTGATGGAGGTAAGATGTATGACAGAAGCAGTTTTTTTCTCTTCTATAGGTGGGTCCTTGGGGATTGCACCATCTTGCACAGAAAGGCTGACAATTTCCTCATCCACATTAGAAGTAGGGTCACTAGCCATAGCAGATACAGTTGGAGGGTTAGTGGTGTTGAAGGCTAAAGTCGAATTCTCAAAAACCAGTGCCGACATATTTGATGGTTTAGATGGATGCACGTACCCGCTGTCAGGTAACTTTGCCAAAACGTTTTCAGAGGATACTGATGCTTTTTCTTGATTTCCGTTTGAACCTTCTGATATCAAGGTATTTACAGATACAGCAACAGAAGTTTCTTTTGAATTGGAACTAATATCAGTGGTTATCCCGAGCATATCTAATGGCTGTGTAGATACGACCAAAGTTGATGGATTCTCTTGTGTTGTACCAGCTTTCAAAATTGATTGAGATTCAGAAGGTTTATATGTTGGCACTGCTGAGACTGAGACTGATTCTTTAGGGGAAATTTGAAATGGGAGCCTGGTTAATCTGACCACAGCAGTGAGTGGTACTGCTTGGATCATGGGGCTTGGAACTAGCCCAACTGAAACAGGTAAAGTGGAACAGGTTTCTATGGGTTCATTTTTTGTTTCAGAAACAGAGGGAGTTTGATTGACAGGTCTTAAATTGTCAGCTGGATTATCCCATGTTTGAGACGACATTGGGACTACCTCAGCTAAAGTGGTCTGTTCATCCCTAGAAGTGCTTAATTCATTTGAAGAAGAAATTAATTGTGATGATGACACCTTAACAGGAGAGGATGCCTCCTGCTTTGTTGTCAGAACAATGGCTGGTGCCTGATGTTTCCTTAATGCCACAGCTGATACCCGTCTTGGAATTATAATTGTTACTTTAGGGAGTTGTAGTTTACCTGGCTGTGGGTCATTTGAGTTGGTGGTCCATTGTGAACTTACAACAGGGATCGTTTTCATTGGCCGGACTTGTATGGTTTTCTGGAAAGTTGATGAAAGGAAGGGTATTCCGAGATTTAAGCCTGTAGCTGTTGAAGGAATGGCTGGAAGGTCACCATTTTTATGTGCAGCAACAACGGTTGACAAAACAGATGGAAGTTGGGTCGGAGATATTGCAGTATTTTTATGAGGAATTAATGAGGAAACTGATGCTGACACACTTACATTATGAGGTACTGTATCACCCTGTTTACTGGGTGCTACAGATGGTATAAGAGGATTGGGGTAGTGTTGTTTAAATGAATGCACACTTGTTTGAGTTGCAGTAGTTGAGGAGGGCTTTGAAGATGTGTTGGTGATTGTATGATGATCTTTTGGAATGACGGCCTTAATGTGGGCCAGAGATCCACTGTTTGGTGGGACATCACTAGGTTTAGTAGAGGCACTAAGTTCCTGTTTTGTCAATTGTTCTGTTGTGGACAGCTCTGATACAGGTACATTGCCTGACGCTTCAGGAATTTTATCAGGAAGCATTGGTGTCTGGGGCTCCGCTGTGACTGGGTCCACAGTTTCCAAGGTACCCACACAGGAAGCCCACTGGATTTGGTGCGCTGCTTCCATTCTTTGTGGAGAGGACAATGTATTTTTTCCCGTTGACTGATTCATGGCTTCAACCAACAGCATTGCATCCTGAAGAGTTACAGAGGTGTGGCGTTTTCTTGGCTGAACCGACTCAGATGTTGGAGTTTTTAGTGTTTCAGTTTCAAAGGAAACTGAAGTGGATGGAGTTTTAATCGTCCCTCCTTTTGACAACTGGATTTTCTTGGACAACTGTAGAGATTTTGATGTTTTTTCCTTTTTAGAAGATCTGCTTCTCAAAGATTCTACTGTAACAGACAGAGGATACTTAATACGATCTACAACAGTGTTCACTGTACCAGCGGGGGATAAGACCTCTTCCACTTTTTTCGTAGGGGAATTTTTAAGATTGGATGGTGACTTGATTATTTCTTTCACTGGCTGTTGCAGATGCTTTACTTTCTTTGCTGGCCGTCCTCTTCTACGTCGTACTGACAAGTCAGGTTGGGAAATGGCCTCACCTTTTGGTACATCATTTTGTAATTCATCAAGTGCTTCTCTGTTTTTTATTGCTTTGGGCTGTGCAAATTGTTCTTCCTTGCTATCCATTCCCAAACAGGGTAGTTCCAGGGCCACTGTGTTCTCTTCATGTCTTTGGGGCAAGGGTATCCCCTCAGTTGAATGTTC
Source organism: Hyperoplus lanceolatus (assembly GCA_026929865.2). Taxonomy (NCBI): domain Eukaryota; kingdom Metazoa; phylum Chordata; class Actinopteri; order Uranoscopiformes; family Ammodytidae; genus Hyperoplus; species Hyperoplus lanceolatus. The sequence goes on from CM049399.1 coordinate 8,514,001, forward strand.
CGGATTAATTAAAGGGTCTTCATTTACAATCTCACAAGCAAATGCCAAAGATGAACCTAGTAATGGTGGTAGAGTCGGACAGAGGAAACATGAGGAGAAATAAAAAAGGTGAGAATGGGGAGTTTTAAACCTCTTTAAGACTTTGTTACATTTTATAAATAATTAAAGGATTTAATGGAAAATTAAAGTTGGTTTTAATTCCTCACCTGCTTTATCTTTCAAGACTTGCCCATAGACCACAGTGGGCTCAACTTCCTCGTCCGTCAAGATAGATTGCTGAAAAAAATAATAAAATCATAAGCGTCCCGCAGAGGAGTTACAAAACTTTCAATGTCAAGACATAAATGGGAAAAAAAACATTTGTTTGCTGCTAAGATACTCACACACCTCCTGTTTGACAAGTATATAAGCCTTTTGAGGATTGTCCTTTGCATTGGTCACATAGTTGTGCTCCTGCAAAGTGTAGGATATGTCTTCATGTTCGCATTGTGGCTCTGGGTTTTGCAATGATGAGTCCCTCAATGTCTGATATTGCTCCACCAGCATCGTGCGGAAAGGAACAGGCTCTGTTGACAAAAACACAAAAAAACAAGACAACCAGTGATTTTTTAGATCGAATTTGCAAAAAAAAAAAAAAAAAAAAAAGGGCTGAAATTTGACTGCCATATCGCCAGATGCTGTTTGGTCTTGATCTTTGTGAATACTGCCCAGGTATTTTGCAAACTAAGTTGCCTGATCTCCAAGTACAGCCTTCAGGGAATGCCAGGAGCATCCCTTTAAAAATATGCATGTGCCAAAAAAAATACATACATTGACAATATCTTCAAATAAAGTGAGATAGTATGCATAATATATGCACAGCGCGCATCTGCAGCAATTCAACACTTCACTCAGTAGTCTCGCCTTTTATTTTTCAATGTCAGATGGCCATTTTTTTTTACACCCGACGATTGAGTCTCTATAAAATCAGGGTTTTTCCTGCATTAAGAAATTTTCGGTGACCGCCAAAGAGTTTTTAACCAGTGCCAAAGGAAAATCACCAGCGCCAAAATGATAAAGATTGAAAATAAATTTAGCAATTTAAAACCTATACAATTTGAGACCAATTTAAGTCATCCTTCTTGTAGGGCTGGGCGATAACTTGAATTTTAATTACAATTATGGCTTCCCTCAATCACGAAAACTAAATAATTGTGATTAAACTATCAATGTGCCGCACACCGTGACATGCAGGCTTTCAAATGCAGCGAATCCTTGTTTCAGTCGTGCGCTCCGCTCGGCCCTGCCCTCACCTGATAGTTTAGCTTTTGGCTGGTCCAGAGTAGGACGGGGAGAGGTGCGTTTGCCGGGTGTTTTGAAAAACTTCTAGGACACGACAAAGTCAGCCTTTGGTCGAATAGTAAAACTAATTGTATTGTCTGAAAAAACTTCAGACTCACAACAGAATCAAATAATTTGCAAGATAAGCCACACGCGAGTCACGTGACATATACGCAACAGTGAGAGGGAGAGAGCAAAAAAGGCAAATGCGACAAAGTCTCCACATTAAAACTTCGCGACCAATTTGTTTAGTAAAAAAATCGAGTCCTAGTGGTCTTTGACCAAGCAATAAAGGAATAAAAAACAGAGGAAGTTTAAGGCTCCTTGACTACCTATCCAGCCAGCTCCTTGAGACATAAATAAATCATGCCCTTACATTTAATGCTAGCAAAAGACATGCCCTATCAACACTATTTGCAAGGTTTGTTTTTATTTTGACATATTCATTTATTCAAGTTTTTTAATTATTTGCATTTTCCCTTTTTTCAGTTCAATTAGGCCTATGTTTAAAGCTCAAAGTCATAGTGTTAAAAGCAACAACCTTGTTAAAAGTAAAATAAATGCCGGATGTTCTTAAATGAATGAATAACTGCCTTTATAAATCGTGATTACACAATGTCAATCAAAAAAATCATAATTATGAAATGTTTCATTGTCGAGCAGCTGTACCTCCTTGCAACTTCCAAGGTTTTAGGCAATTATAAACAATAACATTATATCTATAGGTTGTTCATTGTGATTTCATCAGTCTGTAAGCTCCATGCAGGGTTTTTCCTGGCTCAGAATGAGCCTTTGGGGGGGTCAGTACGCAACCAACCTTTTTTCAATGATAGTTTCTTTCAAAGGTTTTTTTATTAAATGTTAGTAACAACGGAATTGTAGCACAGCGAGTACAAATCTTTTCCCCTTTTTCTCCCGAACATACCCCACCCACATCCCACCCCCACACCCAACTACACGAAACACACACCACAAGAAACAAAAACAAACAATCAATATGAAAAAAACAAAAACAAAAAAAAAACATAAAGAAATAAAATTAAATCAAATAAAAGAGGAGAGGGGGTAGCTACTCTTCTATAATTATTGTTGGTTTTTTAAAATAATTTAGGAAGGGGCGCCAAATTCTGTCAAATTTATTCTCGGATCCCTGGGTAGTGTAACGTATTTTCTCTAAATTCATACATGCCATAATGTCTCTAATCCAATGTGAGTGGGAAGGAGGAGCAGGATCTTTCCACTTGAGTAAGATAACCCTACGAACAAGTAATGAAGTAAAGGCCAGTACCTTCAGCTTCACTTTAGGCAAGCCCGGATTTGGAGCAATGCCAAAAATTGCAGTGAAAGGGTTCGGCTCAATTTGATGCTGAATTACTTCAGAAATTGTTTGAAAAACTGATGTCCAGAACTCAGTCAAGGTGGGGCACAACCAGTACATTGTGAAAGAGTGATGCCGGTGCGCTCTTACAGCTATCACAGGTCGGGTCTACATCGGGGAACATACGAGCTAATTTAGTTTTAGATATGTGGATATGATATACTACTTTAAATTGCACAAGAGCATGTCGGGCGCACATGGAGGTAGAGTGTATTCGATCCAGGACTGAATCCCACATGTGATCTGTGAAGGCAGAGCCTAGGTCCAGCTCCCACAGGGTTCTTATAGCTGCTAAAGAGGGGCTATGCAACTTTGAAATAAGGTTGAAAAAGACAGAAATTGAGCCTTTTAATGTGGGGTTTACAGAAAGAAACGAATCGACATGATTGGCTGGCGGTTTATAAGGGAATTGGGGAATTAACTTCTGCGTAAAATGCCTGATTTGCAGAAATCGGAAAAAATTTGTCTTTACGATACCAAAATGTTTTGTCAATTGGGAAAAACTAGCAAATAGATCATTAATAAATAAATCACAGATGCATTTTAAGCCTTTTTTATGCCAGATCTTGAATGCACCATCGAGGGAATAAATAAATGATTAGCTGCAATTGGGCTAAAAAGTGAAAAATTCTGCATTCCAAAATTTTTCAATGATAGTTTAATACGATTTTGTTTTCATGATTAGGGAAGCCGTAATAGTAATCAAAAATGAAATTAAAGTTATTGCCCAGCCTCTCAAGAAGAATGACTTAAATTGGGCTGAATCTGGAGAGGTTTTAAATAGCTATATTTATTCTCAATCTTTATAATTTTTGGCGCGCCTGATTTTCCTTTGGCGCTGGATAAATCCGCTTTGGCACGCGCCAAAACTTTCTCAATACAGGAAAAACCCTGCCATGGTAACGCAGTGATTGACAGGCTGACTGAAATGCTCTTCAGTGGACAGAAACTTTTTCTTGCCTTTACTGTTGCACAGTCGCGGCCCCAAAAAAAGTCGGTTGCGTACTGACAGGAAAAACCCTGAAAATAGATAGAGAAATAATCTGTTTATTCTGATTAACCGATTCTGTCGAAACTCAACAATTATTAAATGTAGCCTATCATAAAATTATATGCAGTACAGATACTTTTACTGCTTATCCCATCTGACCATTATGCATCCTTCCCAGGACTTCAGATCTTGGTGTAAACATAGTAAACAACGGGCAACAGAAAACTTTAACTTCCTAAAAGAGGAGTTCCTGGAACCTTAATTTCCTGGGACTTTACATGGATGTAGCATCCGGGCTGACCTCAGTGAATCACATCAGATTTTTACTCCGCCTCACTCTTGCCAAAAAAGGGAATCGACGTCACGTCTAGGGATGGGCATAATTAATCGATATCGCATTGATCGTTAAGAATATTGTCGATCACGTGAAATTGTTATAGATCATATAGCCGTTGTGTTGCGCAGTGTGAGTCTGGCAGCACAGCAATGAATTTCAGTATGTGGCAGCACCAAAGAATGTATGGGCAGCAAGTCAACATCCTACCAGCAGGGGGAGATACTTAACTAGCAGTAGAAGACAACAGAACAGGCTCAGGCAGCAGCCTGCGAGCTGCCGTAGATGTCAAAACATAAACAGGAAGAAGTCAAGGCGAAGTTTGGCATCGGACAGTGTTAGAACCGAAAATAACTAAGTTCATTAAGCATCGTGAAACCTTGTATAAGTACAACACTTAAACAAACCGAAATATGTACCACTTGTACATTGAAGCCTACATCCGACCCTCTTTAACGTATCACGTTAACGCCACTAGCATTAGCGGCTAACTTTAGCGTCTATTAGGGATGGGCGTGAGTAATCGATTACTCGAGTACTCCTCGTTACAAATGAACTCGGTTGGTGAACACGCAAACTCGAGCTCACATATACACACTCCTGTAATCTAATAAAGTTTTCTGAAGCAAATGTATACATTTTCTTTGAGGCGCACGCAGCTGGCGCGTGCCGTGTGCACAAAGCAAATGAAAATGTATCAATTTTTGTTAAACAATAATTCAAAAAGTTCAGAGATGGCTGTAAAGGTGCGAACACACTAGGCACTTTACATGCGTACAGACACGTATGAAATCCGCCCCTTTTCCATAGGGAACCATTGGTTTACGCGAGTACATGGCGCGTAAATGCGTTACTCGCGCTAAAGCAACATTTTCACTCGCGCTAAAGCAACATTTTTATGCGCGTATATATTACGCGCGTATATATTACGCAGTTACGCGAGGAGTTCAAAAAATTGAACTTTTGTTGCTCCTACGCGAGACGATTAGCCGCGTTGGCCAATCAGCGTTGAGCTTGACCCGACGTCACATACATTGGCAGGGTCGGAGAACAGTGTACTGTACACAGAGGCTAATGAGAGACAGCGAGGAGAAAAATGTATTGCGGGCGGCCGGTGCTGTATGAAGCCGCTCGGGGTTAGAAGACGTGGGGAAAGTAAACCAGGAGAATGGACTTCCTGGTTAATTCAGTGAATATGTGCGGCTGTGCTTTAGCCGATAAACAAGGTTAGCGCCGTATAGCATTAGTTAACTCACCCTGTTGTGTGCGGGCGGCTAGCGCCTCATATTATGAACCCAAACATGACGACTGTCCGCGGGACTTTCACGACAAGTAGAAGCACCGGTGTTGATCTACGCCAGCCACGGTCCCCTGTCACAGCCAGGTAGGGTAATTTTGGCTACTTGCCTTTATGTTGTGCCGCCGTGCACCGATGCTGCTGTAACTGTATTTGTTATGTAGCTGCCGTGAATATGCAATGCTGTTTTAATGCTAGGCTATTTGTGCTGTTCAGTTTGTCTTTTGGCACAGTTGTTGGCCGTGTTGTTGTTGTTTTTGTGCGGACATGCACGCTGTTGTGTCGGGTCTGATCAGCCATGGTTGATAAGGGAAATACAATATCGGGAGGGAGACTAGGCAGGTTACGCGCGTATAACCATTTTTGACACAAAATGATCAAGCAACATTTTAGCTGCGTTACGCACGTAAATCTTACGCGTGTAAAATGCATTAAAGAGAAAGCAAGTTCTTCAAAACCTCCCACCACACAAATTGATCCAATACTGCCGGACACGTTGGAACTCGATTTTCGATATGATGGAGCGACTGCACGAGCAGAGATGGGCTGTGACCGCAGCGCTATCGGACAGGACGGTGACGAAGCTATATATATATATATATATATATATATATATATATATATTATATATATTATATATAATTTTTTTTTTTTTTTTTCCCGTGCAGCTGTTGGCCTGGCGGGGGCCTGTATAATGGTAGGCAGTGTTTCCCCTATGTATCATTCCGTGGGGGCCACACTTTCATTTTCCCCGCCACACTTTCATTTTTTTTTTTTTTGATATATGTATATTTTACTATTTAAAAAATATACATGTATACATTTCATTTGCAATGCGCGAGTTTCACTTGGAAACAATAGCATTTCCGCATAAAAATCTTTAACGTGTGATTCGCGCTGTGATCTCAAGAAACAATATTTCCTTCAATCATGGACGTATTATCAAAGCGCGCTTGAGGGATCGAGGCTTCAATCTCCCCGAGTCAATCAGCCCCTCCCCTGCGGTGTCAACACGCGCTGTGACTGTATTGCCTTTGAACACTCTTAATTTTTTCAAAGTAAACGCTTCGGACCCCGCGGGACACTCAGTTAAGAACATCGAGGGGGCGCCGAGAGGCAGGGGCTGGGACAGACGGTAGCTCGTCTCGCGGCGGACCGTCAGCTCGATCCCGAGATCCAACTACGAGCTTTTTAACTGCAGCAACTTTAAGATACGCTATTGGAGCTGGAATTACCGCGGCTGCTGGCACCAGACTTGCCCTCCAATGGATCCTCGTTAAAGGATTTAAAGTGTACTCATTCCAATTACAGGTCCTCGAAAGAGTCCTGTATTGTTATTTTTCGTCACTACCTCCCCGAGTCGGGAGTGGGTAATATGCGCGCCTGCTGTCTTTCCAGCAGAGCACTGGAAAGAATATTGTGAGCTATCCTTCGTGATTGTAGTCACAGTTATTTGAGTACTAGTAATTCAACAATCTAATAAAACAAAAGGGCGCTTGTGTTCACTCTTTTGAACCACAGGTAACCACCACCTTTGCTTAATTTTTTTGATGGCTCAAATGTGTATCATAGAAAATTATTTATTCATTAACCATTGATAAGTGTGTTAAACTCCATCTTAATCACCATTTATATAGGAATAGTGTTCCTCAAAGTACACCAGATTGATGCATTTAACATTTAAAAGGTACAAAATTTTCTTCCGGGGGAGCATACCCCCGGACCCCCTAGGGGGGTCGGGGTCGGGGTCGGGGTCGGGGTCGGGGTCCCCCCCCCCCACACTTTCAAAAAATTCTGTGGGAAACACTGGTAGGGGAAACACTGATCTCAGATCCATAAGTGTGATAAAACATGATAAAAACCATCAAAACAGACATTGGGAAGGATTTTTACCTGCTCCGCCATTTCTAGGCGCATACACATTCACCCATCTGTTGCTCTGGCGTGCACCGGCAGTGAGACCATGGAGTGTATAGTATGAGTGAGACGAGTTTCGGTTTGTAGCGTTCTGTCTTCTGATTGGATAAAAATTTCGGAATACTACAATAAGTTAATTTGCTGATTACATTCAAAGCAGCTGACTGAGAGATTGGCTTTATGAAACGCGCACATTATGTAAGTGATCACTAGGGCTTCCCCCTGAAAGTCGATGATTTGAATCATCAGTCGGGAACCCCCGCAGTCGACGCAGATTCTTCAAGTCAAACCATTTTTTTTTCCAGTCAGTGTACATTATAAAAAAAGAGAAAATAAGAGCAAAACACTGACGTTATCATGACAGGGCAATAGGTGGCGGTAATGCGTCACGTCAAACGCCATAGAAGAAGAGTGGTGAAAACTAAAGAGGTATACGTTTGCGCTGTGCAAGTTGCGCACCATATATGCCTATTGATTCTGCTTTGCTATGTGCTGTAATAAAGATAGGTCGCCTTGGAAACAATTAACCCCTGTAGACCGCAAGCATCTCGTCTTTTTTACTCGCGCAAATCACCATTCTCTGCAGCCGTCACCGGCTCTGTGTTGTTTCTCTCTCACCGGCTCGCCGAGGCTCGGGCACGCTCGCGCTTCAGCTGCGCTCCAACTCCCCGGTTCACTCGTAAACTGATTTTTTTTAATATATCCAACCTGGAGGTTGTTTATTTTAAGCTCTGTTTTCGGTGGTCTTAAAGTCTGTTTTCGGGTTGACGGTTGGTCAAATATCTCACGCCAATGCACTTTTCTGATTGACAAATAGTATCAAGAAAAGTCGAATCTCTGGTTTGAACAGGCAGATCCGATTCGACTGAGAAAATTCCAAGTCGGGGACAGCCTAGTGATCACTGTATGAATAAAGAGCAATTGTTCCACTTATATTAACACAAATAAACCGCTTACTTCACCTTTAAGTGCCGCCCCTTGAGGTTGGGAAGGTCTATTGATCGTGGCCAGACCCTATATCGTTCTAGAAATGGGTCTAGATTTCCAAGCTACCATCAGCAACATTTTCTATTAGGACCTACATAATTGCCTTTATTTCTCAATGAGTATCTGTATTTCTCTAATATGTGTTCAAAATAATAATAATAAAAACAATCAATTTGATCTGCAACAGAACGCTTCTTCCTCTGTCACTTAAATTAAGCAAAAACTGAAGTGTTTTATTTGTAAAAATGTAACTGGCTGCTGTCCAGTCGCTTCAACTTCATTTTCACAATTAAACAATGAAGCCTAAAACACAACCGTTTTATCAAGTATACCATTTATAATACAATTCCTGCAGGGAATCACTGCCTGCACAATTTATTTTCCAACCAGCTAGTATGTCAGAACAGAGATTTAACATTTGACATTTAGGCCCAATATATTTTTATTATAAACTTCTAATTTGGCTTCACTCCAACTTAACTCAGATCTGAATTACATTAGTAGTGAAGCTTAGACGTACAATCAAATTAAGCAGTACAAAAATATTGTTTGTAAACAGTCTGGTTCGCAAAGCGTGGTATGGTTTCCCTCCTATATTGAATCCTGAGCTTTAGCTTTAGCAGACTCAGCTATGCTAAGCTACGGACCCATCGATAGACACTTACGGCTGTATGTGTCCCGAACAAAAAGACCACACAAATAGTTTTGTCTAAAACATCACAAAGCTTGCGCATACAACTATTAAAAAGTATATTGAGGATTACAGGCATCTCAATTTACCGCACTGAACGGCTGTGTCACGTTGCTCCGCGCCATGGCTTCGGCCTATATGGGGCTCACTTTCTCTGCTGGAGACGGCCTCTTGGCTGCTCGCGTTCTCAAACTGACTACATCTTGTTTTGAGGTCTTCGTTCTCCTTCTTGATGTTTGATATTTCTGTCTTCAACTCGTCGACCATAGTTTGGAAAAGTTTCGTGGTCTCTGCGACGGCACTCTTGAGCATACCCTCCATGACGGAGGAGTATTTCGTCTGAAAATCGTCCGCGGACATTTTGGCTTTTTCGTCGAAGCTCCGTTATTAATCCACTTTGGACAGTAGCTTACATTTACTGTATCGTGATCAATAACCACAGACATATGAAAAAAAATTATAACGCGGCATTATGAGCCAGTTCAAAATGGTTCCTTCCTTCCCAGAATCGAAGAAGGCACCGGAAATCGCTTTGTGTGACGCACAGGACAAGAAGGGTATTTGATTGTAGGCCTATTTGAAACACGGTGAAGTTGGTTTTAAGTTGGATGTCTGACTATGGGTTAGCCTACACATGGAAGGAAAAAACAACAAATCGATTTGAATTTTAATTTTAAAAAATCCAATATAAAAGGAAATGTGTAGGCTAGTGTAGTTAGCCTACTAATTCATACACACAATTATAATTGATAATTCATTTTGAGTCCCTGGGTCACATACAATGGAAGCTAGGCCTATAAGAAAAAGACAATCTTTAATAAATATTTGTTGAAATTAAATGAATTACACAATAGTCTATCAATCAAATGAGTGTACAACATGAATCCAATTTAACATATTAGTTTGATTATAATGAATAATATGGCAAAGTCCACATGAAGGTATTACATTAATACACTTTATTTACAATTGACATTAAGTAAAATCGCAACCAACAATACAATAATTTGCAATAGTAGCAGAAAAACATAGCACCACATTTGTTAGAATACATCTTTTAATCGTTTTGTTGGCTTTATTTTTTGAATATAGAATATTAAAATAAATAAAGCCTAGTTTTCATATGTTTGGTTTCATCTCAAACATGTAATCCTGGCTTTTGATTCCTTCTAGCCAATTCTAAGGTTGATAATCGCCTATTCATACTATTTTGTTTAAGCAGAAGTTTAGTTGGTGAAACTTAAAAAAATAAAAAATAAATCAAAACAAAGAGATATTGAGGTCAAGGTGTTGTCAGCGCAGTTTCCTTCCTGCTTTTAATGGATTTCTTATTTTGGGGTATGGATGGGTGGGAGGGAGAATGTTTTTGCATGTATGCATATCTCTGGGTGGGGGGGAGTTGTATTAAGCACTTTGTGTTACATTTGATTGTATGAAAAGTGCTATATAAATACAGTTTGATTGATTGAGTGTAATAAGAGTATATCGTTCTTCAAATTATTCGAGTGAGAAGAATTCCAAAATAAATGAAAGATGTCCTCAAGGTACATTATAGAACAACAGCCATCATCTTTATATACAGTACATCTAGCTAAATATCCGGTGGTTCAGTGTATTTTGTATATTCAATATGCAAAGACACAATACACTACTACTTGTATGGGTAATATTGACCACAAATGCTCGTTGAACCTATTCTTGATCGGGAAGCGCTATTCCCTACGTCCAACAGCTGAAACGATTAAGATTGTCCATACCCCCGACCTGTAATTTTAAACTCCGGAAGTGCGACTGTTAACAGAATCGGGAGGAAATGCTATGGCTCAACCGAAGAACAATTTGTAACGTCAGAGTAACAACTAAGCTTTAGTTTGGTCTGCTACCAAACACATATTGCACTATTTATAAACCGTCTGCATGCTTAATATGGCCACCTACTCTTATGTTTTAGATAGTTGCTTGTTATGTATGCGTAGTGGTTGGAATCTGTAAACTAGTGCAGCAAGCTAGTAGTACGCTAGGACACAGCCTACTCGAAGGACCGACGGTCATATGTCCATGCCGACGGTGCCACGCTACTCCAGTTACTGAATTGCGTGTTGCATTTTACTCAGTTTACTTTAAGGTATCTGCTCGGAGTTATTACACGCTATTGGCACAATGGCCGATACAATAGTAACGTTTCAGTCCCAACTCTCTGGTGTTATGGAAACGGTCTTCAAAGCCGCCATGTACGAGATCACTCGGCTGGTGGAGGACAGTTTTTTGGAAGAGGTGACGCGGTGCAGGGACCAGGTGAAGACCCTGAAGAGGCGCCTCAGGTGGTCGGAGAGCCGGCGGAAGGATACAGAGGGAGACGGCAGCAGGGCCAGGTGTATGGACTGCGGAAGAGTAGGGGAGTCCGGCGAGGAAGAACACAGAGGGTTGGGTGAGCATTGTCTGATGTAATTCATCTAGGCTACTATCCATTCCATTCACATACCTTTATCATAATAGTTTTGCCCCAATGATATGCGCGCGCGCGCGTGTGTGTGTGTGTGTGTGTGTGTGTGTGTGTGTGTGTGTGTGTGGCCCATGTGTGTGTCAAAAATAAGAGTGAAAATTACATTTCACAAAAGTCTCTCTCCATCATCTTACATTATGTGGGTGTGTGTCTTACATGCAGGGTGAGATGGGGACCTTGAGGATTGTCTTTAGTAGCCCTAAGTAATCATTTTTGTGAGAAAGTATTAGAATACGACTATAGGCCTATGTCCAAAAAAGGAGATGTAAAAGCTGCCCACCATATCAATTGTTTTATATTAACTATAAAACAAAGAGTCAACATGGGGTGAAGGGGTTGCTGTCCGTCTACAGAGTATTTAAAGGTCTTAAAACGTGTCACTGTGTTGTTCCCTCTCCCTGCTCTTTCTAACTTTGCTTCCAGCAGCAAGCTATCAGGAGAAACCACCTGTACACTTTCTATTCAGTACCAAAGCACGAACAAGACAGAGTGATCAATGAGCTGGTGACGATTATATAGTAGGTGCAGCAGTTTACTACTTAAAAAGTCAGAACAAAAGCCAGAACAAAAGGTACACTATTTCAATATCTTTTAATCAGATTCAAATAACACGAAATATGTAAACCTGTGCTAAACCTTTCTTCTTTAATCAATACTATAAAATAAACAGTATCTAAGATGTAAATTGCATTAAGTGAAAATTCAACTTATATACTTTTTTCATCTTTTATATATTTAAACCAAGATGACGTGAAATCCAATTCAAGTTTCTTAAATATCATAAATTATACTGACTGCAAAACACGATTGGTTAAAAACCCATGATATTAAAAATGTACTTAATCCACTAAAATGAACATCATTTTAACATAATCAAACATCTCTTCAATAAGTCAAAATCCACATTACATATCAGAAGAGTCTTTTGGTGAAGCCGTGAGTTTAATCTCCTCCTCTGTCCCTCTCGGTGCAATGTCTGTGCGGAGAGTGCGCTGGCTGCCACAGCTTGCGTTTACTCTTACTTGGGCCACAATTGCAGTGACAACAACCCAGCCCTGACCCCACCTGCTGGACTGGAGCCCAACATTTGAAAACCCAGCCTCTGCCATTAACTGCTTTTGTCTCCCATAATAATGGATTCTCCTCAGCTTTGACACAACAATAAAACGGAATCATTTGATCCATAGTTGTTTTAGAATGTTGCTTACGAAGGCACATTTTCCTTCTATATTCTGCTGCAGAGAAAAGCCTTAAACAGGAGAATGTGCTACAAGAAGAGGTTAATAGCTCCCAGGACCCTGGTGGAGGAACGCCTATTCATGAAGCGGGAAAGGCCCACAGTACCATGAAGGCACCACAGGTAGAGGACAACTTATTACACTATTTTAACTGAAATCCATTAGGTTTAATGTTAACCATTTAAATTCATTGTTTTAACTTTCTTATGAGTCCAGGTATCTCTGTAATGTTTTTCAGTCATTTGTTTTTTGGTATAACTGCCTTAACATAAAATCTTACCTGCCCTTAGATCTAACACCAACCTTATGGTTTCTCTTGAGGTGAATAGAGTCTAACTTCCTGTATTAATTGTATTATTTCTGTTTATCTTCCAGTCTCCAGGGGAACAGGGTGAAAAGCTGGATAGATTGCTGAAGGAGGAAGCCCTTCTGATCACGCCAGAAACTTGTGTTGACTCCCAAGAGATATGGGGAGTCGGTTTGGACGGTAACAAAATACATTTTGAATGGAATTGTAGTGCATTAAAGGCATAGTAAGCGATTCTGAAAAAAGGATGTTGTCAAATTGCCTTTATGTCATAATCAGTGAATTTCTTCTCACAACCAGCTACCCGTACTGGGTTTGTGCTAAAATAAAATACAGTGTTAAAACACAGCCTAGGCTCTGTAAACCGGATTGTTGCTTTGTTTACATACCTGTTTGCATAGCCTAGGCTGTGTATTAACACCAGACTATTTTCAAAACACACACAGTACGGACAAGAAGTAGATTATGAGGGAAGTTATTCACTGATTTTGGGGGGACGGATATTTCAGTTTTTTTATACAGGGTTTGTGTCTTTGTATTCCCTGTAACCATATTTCATAAAACTGTTTCCTCTTCTCATTGTTCAGAAACGGACCCATCCGGTCTACCAGGGCCCAGTAAACAATACAGTGACCAAAAGATGCCAAAGTGCCATCTGAACTGGGAATCCAGCTTCGAACAAAGGCCAGATTCCGGCCAGGACGGAAACTCAGCCACGTCAGAACCCCTTTTCCAGAGCAGGTACGGTCTGGGAGACTTGGGCGGCTTTGACAAGACCGGCTACGGAGACGCCCACATGATAGACATGGCTCACTTGGATGGGTTACAAGGATCTCCGTCCCACCTGGGTGCCAATCTGAGTTACATGGGGCACTATGAGGGGGACGTGGGAGCTCCAGAATCAACTAAGCATCAAGTTTACCAAGCAGGCGCCCCGCGGAGCAGAAAGGGCGTGGCCGGTTTGTCGTTGGGATCACCTTCAAGGACTAACATCGGTGGAAGTGCAGAATTCAGCTGTTTATTGATCAATGAAGAAGGGTATCTACAGGACCCGAGCATGATGTACCCTGGACATGTGTCTGGCAATTTGGACGGAAGGTTGAGCCTTAGGGGCCAGGTTATTCGCATTGAGCCGTCTCTAGGCAACACAGAGGAAATGCATGGGCGCTCAGAGACATACAGTGATCCCTTACATCTCGGGCATCAAGGAGGAGGAGGAGGAGGAGGGGGAGGGGGAGGAGGAGGAGGAGGAGGAGGAGGAGGAGGAGGAGGAAGAAGACACACTTGTAACCAGTGCCCCATGTCCTTCCCTGATTCTGCCTCGCTAAAAGCTCACAAGCAGACACACAAAGACACCGGACAAATGGCACCACAATACTCCTGCACCCAATGCGCAAAGACATTCACCCAAGCTTGTAACCTTAAAGTCCACCAGAGGATTCACTCGGGACAAGGGCTCCACCTATGCAGTCACTGCGGTAAAGGCTTTCCCTCTTTCTCAGACTTAAAGACACACAAGTGTGGCCAAACGGGCGACAAACCGTACTGCTGCACTGTGTGTGGGAACAAGTTCAGCCGTCTCTGGAATCTGAAGTTGCACAGGAGAATTCACACGCAAGAGAAACCTCATCGGTGCACCATGTGTGACAAGAGTTTCACGCGGGCGGACATTTTGAAAGTTCACCAGCGAACGCACACAGGAGAAAGACCATACTGCTGCGCTGTGTGCGGCCTCAGCTTCAAGCGCATGGATCATCTCAAATCCCATCAACGCAAACACATGACGGATCTATGAGACTAAGGGGGTGTTTGGAAACAAAGCATCAGAGAACATAGTTGTACTAAAATAAGTTTTTATTTATGAGCCTAGGAGTTTTTCATCAAGATCATAATAATGTCCAATGCCATGTTTTATTGTTATTCTCAGCGATGAAAAGTTACTTGTTTGTATTGAAAACATTATCTATTATGGAAAATATGGAATACAGAATACATATCATATTCAGTCACATTATCAATGTTTTTTTAAAATAATTTTTGTACATTTCTATCTATTCCGTTAAGGAAACTAATGATGTGAATGAAAGCCACAAGTTTTAATAAAATCACAAGATATTGGAACATTTTCTTGTGATTTTTTTTTAACATGAACTGAAAAAAATATTTTTTGTCTTTGAAAATACGGTTTGTATTTGTACGGTTGATACATTTTTTCTTATTTCATTCTCAGTCTAAGGATCCAACTTTTGTTAGCCAAAAGTGTAGTAGAATAAGTGAGGGTTTGTATGTTCACAGGATTACCTTCGTGGTGATTGTGTTAGTCAATTTCTGAGCGAATCCCATATTGCGAAAGGAAAAACAGGTTAGACGATGCCAATACCAAAATAAGTCATGTAAGTAGCGAATCCACTGGTACTTGGTTGAATGCATTCAGCTTCAATTCTTATCTAGAGCAACCGTATATTTTTGCCATATTGGTTGGTATTGAAAATCATATTCTGCCAAGTGAGAATAGAGACCAACATGGCACTGAGTCCCTTTATCACAGGTCAGGAGTGTGACGAATGAAAATGAAAGGTGGTTAAGAAGAGAAAAGACAGCTTGGATAGAGAGTTAAGTCTAAAGTGTGTCAGAGATATATTTGTATATCTAACCTACCCCCAAAAAAGGATTGGTTAAATGTCAAACCAACCTAACATTAAAAATGACAAATCTTTAAAAAAAAAACTTCCATCAAAGGAAGTCTGTGTTTTGTGTGTTGTGTGTTGCCTCAGATTGACCCTGCTGGGGTTTATCTGTGTCACATGTGCAGCATGTTCTTACCACTTGTGTAAGTTTTGCCTGGGTGTCCCACGCTTATGATATATTGAGGTCATGGCGTCATAACACATTTAGCATAGGACACACCATTTTTCCTTTTTAGCCATAAAGAATGATTTTCCCAAGCAGACGTTAACATATCCACATATATATCGGTAGCCTGCTGACAAAATCTAGGGGCCTGGTTTTAAAATGGAAGTATCACATCATGTTGGTGTCAAATACTTTAATGGAGATTATGAATAAATCATCTTAAACTGGATAAAAATGTAATGTCAACAGGAGAGAGCTGTCCTATGGGGCTACACTTTGCTGTTGAATAGTTCAAATGCATTAATCATGTAAACAATGAGCTTATGTTACTGTCATGAATCCTTGGTTATGATTAACTCACTGACTCTTGCTGTAGAGTTGACTGTTTAATATTTCGGCTCAAAGTCATACACGGACATTGCACACTGAGCTTAACATATATATAACCTATATAACAAATAGGTCAATAATCTTTGAACTACACATATGAGAGCCTGTAGCGCTCTCTAGTGGCTAACATAGGAATAGCAATATCTCACCATTCACCTCACATCACAGTTATGTTTTCAATTGCTAAACAACAGTGAGCACAACTGAAGCCACACGTGCAACACTCTTAACACAGTGTGCATCACTAAAATGCATCTGTGTGATTCAGTTCATTTCACCTCCAAAAGTCACTCACAGCAACAGAACTCTTCATACATGTCTCAAAACAAGCACACTGGTGCAAAACACTGGCAACATGTTTCAATGAGAAAAACACTTTGACACACACAACACACAGACCTACAACACACTAACAAGATGCAGCATAACACAACAGATGAACTTTTTATATTTAAAATATTTGAGGTTCAAATGATCTGAGTGATTTTAAATAAAACACTTTTTCATTAGAGAATACTGTAAGAGTAACATATTTTCATTTAATGACCTTATCATATTGTAAACAAGAGTGAATGAAAACAGAGCACTTTGCTTAAGTATCTTTTAGAGTAGGATTTTTCACAAAATAAAAATTAAATGTTACAAACAAAAACTCCTGAATTTCCAGGGCAAAAAAAAAACAACAAAAATCAGAAAAGCTAATTGTCAAGTCCGTTTGAAGCTCACGCGCCTTCTATGAGGCCTACAGAGTGGGTGAGGGTTCCTTCCTATCTTCAGCATTTTACAGTGATGATCACCATAATATCTTACGTGTATTTTCTCTGTATGGATTCATGTTTAGGGCAGCAAACCAGTCTGAGATTCAGTAGAACACCACATTTGTTCTACAAAAACAGGAAAGTCTCTTGCCCATCGATTTCTATCCTGCTGGCACAAGTTTTTTTATTTTTTTTATTTTTTTTACAGTAGCTTAATACTTTTTTTTTCAAGGGTTTGTGCTTTTAGCTGATATTCAATTAGCAATTTAATTTTTCATTTTGGTAATATTCTTGGTAATATTCTTCCACAAATCCAACATATTTCATAAGGTAAATGCAGAATCCAATATTTTGGTTTGTATGTGTTCCTAAGAGTTTTGAACATAGTGTCTTAGCAATTGAACATTCTGTCAGAAATACACAGTGTTTTGCAGGTTGTTGTTTATGAATGGGACAAAAGCTCTTGACTTTTGGTAAATGTGGTTACTGAATGCATGTTGTGTGAAATGAATGAAAAATTATCCATTGTTTGGAACACATGTACTTCTGTATTGCACACTGTGTTAAGAGTGTTTCACAAGTGGCTTAATGTGTGGCCGCTGTCGTCGTTTTTTTATTATTATTCTTTGGCGCAGCACACAGGTTTCCCTGTAAACAAACGCGGTTTTTGTTAATCTCAGTTTGCAGGTGCGGCCACCGTAGTCCTATGCTCATGACGTCACGAGCAAAAACAAGGATCTCCTCGAGCAATTTTTAAAGCTAACTCGATGAAATGAGAAGTGCACATGGATTTGCTTTAAAAAAAGAGTAGTTTATCGTAAACCCAAACTGTTAATGGAGAAACGCGTTAGCCCGACTATGTTTGTTATTATTCGTAGTTGTGTACGACTTGTTGACGGGTTGACGCCATCATCAACGCTACGTAGCATACCGAAGCGACAGTCAAGCTAAAAGGAGTCACAACATTCTCCTGCTAGCTGACAGTTCAAATGAACGTGAAGACAACTAGTGCCGGTTAAAAGCTCGCTTAGTTAGGTATCGTTAGTCGAACGTTTTTATATAAAATATATTTAATGTTTAAAAAAATATATGTTTATTTATGTCTCATTGCCTTAGACACTCATTGCAACAAGTTGATGTAGACTACAGTTGAAAATAGACTGCTCTGTTATAATGGTATACGACCTAAACAACCTGTAGCATTTTATACATGAACAAAACCTCCATTCCTTCACTTTCATCAAACGGGACTACCTTGAGGTAACACGCTGCTCGACACACACGACACCCTGACGGCGTTATATCATGTCGGACGTGGACACCCTCATTGTGACGTTCCAGACCCAGCTCTCTGACGTGATGGAGACGGTGATAAAGACAGCCATGTACGAGGTGAGCAGGCTGGTGGAGGACGGCTTCATGGAGGAGGTGAAGCGCAGGAACCGGGAGGTGGAGAGCCTTAGAATGCAGCTCCAATGGCTGCAGAGCAAATTGAGTGACCGGGTGGAAACTGGGAAGTATGTCGACTGCACCGCCAAGGATGATGTGGAACTGTCCAGACACACTATGGTGGGAGAAAGGCCCGAAGAACAGGACGACGGTAAGGATATACAAATATATTTATTTATTCTATGTATTAAAAATCTCTCTTTATTTAATGTTGTACGAGGCTACTTCCGTACTTCTATGTTTACAGACATTTCGGGGGGCTGTCCCGTGAAGGAAGAGGTTGAGCCCGTGGAAAGCTGGACAAGAAGCCATGAAAATGAAGTCACACCGGAGTCAACGCAGACATCGGATAATCCTTTTTCCACCTGCGGCCCTGAATCACAGGTTGGTCACAAGACTTGTCTTTGAGCAAAATGACTCTGCTGCATTCAGTGTTGTTCCAAGAGGCTTTGTGCACGCATCTCTAAACGCATCATCATCTCTTGTACTCTCTGTGCTAAACAGGCAATAGTAGAAGAAGAATATGGGCTGCCAGCGGTGGATGTGAAAGAAGAAGAAGAAGTGAATTCGGGAGGGTGGAGTGGCACACCTGTTGCTGCTGCTGGTGAGTGTTGTGCTGTGTATCACCCTTGGTCCATTCTTAAAGGCCCAGTGAAGAATGATCCACCATTATATCTTGATACTACTACTACTGTCATTGCTACTATTAGGGACTTACCAATGTGAAAGGACACTGTGTATCAGTTTGACATCATTTGTATGTATTAAACCATTGACAAAGTAAAAATAAGTTGGATACATGTGGTTTAGTTTGCTAAAAATTAAAGTTTCATCGTGCCCTGCATGTAAGGATAAACTATTCCCCTTTTCTTCCCCCTGGAGCTAGTAGGAAATAATTTGCAAGTGTGGCTTGGAGAGCTAAAGGTTCACATTTTCTCCTTTCTTTTCTAGGTGAGGCAGGTCCTGAATCCCACAACACCGCTGACGATACCGACACATCACCAAAACAGACTCTAGAGAACAGTGAGGAATTATTGCAGAATGTCACGAAGCAAGACCCACAGCTCTCGGCTGCATATGTCTTTGCAGAAGAGCAGGAGGAAACCAACATGGCTACGGACGCATCTTTCCAGGTGGACAACAACAGCAGTTGGGCCGGCCTGACTGTCGCTACGCCCGGATCGCTTCAGAACCACCGACCTGAGACAGAAAATGACTGTGATCCAAGCAAAATTATGAGATCTCTAGCGCAAAGAGAAGAAGAGCCGTCCAGCACACTCACAGCAGACGTTACAGCTCTGTTTGCCCCAGGTAGTGATCAGATTTCACCCTCTAGACTGCAAAACAGTGATGCACTGGGTGTGGCTATCAAGCAAGAGGTTCCTGTCGATTATGAGCAGTGTGTGCAAAGCCATCCCGAGGAAAAGACAATGACCAAGTCTGCGACGCCATCTTTGTCGTGTTCGGGAAAACGGCACAGGTTGAGTTCAGAAACGCTCAAGCAAAACCGCGTTACCCATAAAGCCACTGTGCAGGACTTTATGAAGCTGCATTCCAAAGCAGGCACAAATCTCCGATTACCAGCTGCCATACAGCACCTCCACCGACCAATAAAAAGGCCCCCACACACTCTATCGAACAGCACCAGCGCGGCACTATCTGTAGCCCACTCTCAGGTTGTTAACTTAAACAGAATTCCTTCCACGTCTAAAGCCACGTCTGCTCCTCCACTTTCAGTCCAGAACCGAACTGGTGCATCATGGGTAGGCATCAAAACCCAACAGCAACAGTCTGCAAACTCCCACCAATCACACACCAATCCAGCACCACATCCACAGACTCACGGCCATTCTGGCAGGCACCTGCTGCGCTGTGGCCAGTGTGGGAAGTGCTTCCCTCACCCCAGCAACCTCAAGTCACACTTGCAGACGCACACGGGCGAGCGTCCGTTCATCTGTGCCCTGTGCGGCCGTAGCTTCACCAAGCTGAGCAACCTGAAGGCCCACAGGAGGGTCCACACCGGAGAGAGACCGTACTGCTGCTCGGCATGTGGCAAACGCTTCACGCAGAAATGTAACCTCAAACGCCACCAGAGGATCCACCTGGATGTCTGTTGATTAGACAGCCAGTGAGAAGAAAACATTTGATGTGTTTTTTATTCAAAAAAAAATCCAGTGTTAATACACAGCTTAGGCTCTGTAAAGTGTTCTCCAGAACCGCTGACTCCACCTTTTAAGATGCTACCTTGTTTTTAGTTTGCGCTGTAATACAGTTGCTGTGATGCATTGCAAAAATACTTTCTATGTATGAGTTGCTTGAAGTGATCGTTCCGGAGTTCTTCTCTCCATTCCAGAGATGATTATATTATAACTTATGAAGGTGTTGTAGTGTCATTAGAGAACCAAAGCAATGTGTTTTTAAACGTATCATGCTCAGAGATATACAGTAGGTCAGTTGTCCCTTTCGTTCAATAAATAATAATTTATTCTGTGAAATCTTTCCCATTTTTTAAAATTGCACCATGCTTTTAAGCACTTGCTGTATATTTGACTGTTGATCATAGCCTGTATTAGTCAACCTACTGAAAGAGACATTTTGGTGAATACAACACCACACGTTATTTTAGTTATGTAAACATTTTTTATTTGCAGATAAAAATGAATAACTTGATTTGTATTTCTGTATGATTTATCTGTCACTGTAAACAGTTCCAGATTTTGTAGAGGCGAAAATCACACGACAAAAAACACATCTAAGAATGAATATAAACACAAGCATACCCATGACAGTGAGTGATTGTCTACTCCTGCTTTAGATAGTATTCAGACCTCTTCAGCTTTATTTTTCACAATACATTTAACCATTTGAATGACCTCTTTGTTTTGCATCTTAAGTGTAATCCTAACATGTTTATTAAATACCAGCTCAGGTAAGATGACTATTTATACACAAAACACAATTTTAATGATTTTTTTTTAGTATCCTTTTTAAAGAACTGACAATGTATCATAAGGGAGGACTGAACCTTTACTCTTAGTTATTGTTGATTTAATACTGCTCTGTCAGCATGCAGTTTAAAAACTCCAAAAACATCCCACTGTCAAGGTTTGCATCGGCAATATTGCTGCATCATAATTGACCACTTGGTGGCCTTTCACCTAACTGTGTGTTGCAAAGTAAGGACCATAAATTACATTTCAAGAAGATATTATTAGTCCTCCTTAATCTGGCTGCTAACGCATAAATAACACAGTATATGAAATATATTGTATTTAAAGGAAAACCATTCCATTTAAGTAACATATCATCTCTGTAAGTGTCTGTAGACACTGTTATAGTTGATCTGTGAGCCAAAGCACGCAAATGTGCGTGTGCATTACATATCTAATGTTTAGGATTAAGCGTATGTGTTGCATCTGTTAGTTAGAGTGGGAGCTGAAGCAGCACTGCGCAGGTGGTACAACTGATAACATTTTAATCTTATTTTCAAGGTGAGGTAAAAGCTAGCAGAGAATAAACTATATCTTGCTCGGTGTGTGTGTGTGCGTGTGAGAGAGGGACATTTTGGATTAAAGCAGGGCTTCTGTTCTAGATGCTATCTTCTCGTTTTGATGTTTGAACCCAATAACAAAAGGAGTTATCTATGAAGAACATATTTGTGAAATACCTACTTAGCTGATTCTGCAGAAAGCATTATACATTATTATAGACAGTGGTGGTTGTGCGAGGGGATTGGGTAACCAGCATGCTGTTTTATCAGTTGAGTGTGTGGGAGTGCACAGCTTATACAAACATATTCAAGGATGGAAGCCAGTGCACATCTTGTGTCTCTGTTTCAAACTGATGCTCTCTTTTTTAATATATATTCAAATTCACATATATAATCTTAAGTAGAAAGAAAAAATAAATGCTCATCCACACCGCCATTCTCCCAAAGAGTTAAGACTTTACTTCAAATTAAAATGGCTCTTTCTCAATCATTTTGCATAGTCCCTAAATGAACTGAATAGTTGTGCCGGTTAAGAGCCTGCAGTGTATAAATACCCAATCAGGACTTGTCGTGCCTTTGCCTTCAGATCTCCCACTGTTTTTTTAATATGTTTAAAATTGTAACATGTGCAGCCTAGCACAGTGTTGTGGTCTTAAGTCACTGCCTTTCATTACAGAGGCTGTTATAAAGTCTCCCTGGGCTGGGTGAGGCAGAGGAACATGAGAAAAAGGGGCATACGAGACAGAGAAGCAGACAGAAGGTTTTAAAGGATAGTGCCTCTTAGAATATAAAGAGGAATAATACAGTTTCTTGGCCATCCCCATCTCACAATTCTTGCTATGACATGGAATCGTCACCCCTCCTCTATCCCCCTGCCTGGTACATTTACGGGGCAATCAATAGTATTAGCGCTGCCTGACTGGTCTTGCAAAATAATGTCTCCTCCTACTTGAATACTATAGAAGAAACTTCTTCCTTTTCTCTTCTGTGTCAAATCACTCCAATATTAAATGCGGTGCTTAACAGGCCATAGGAGTGCACTGTGGCAGATTTATGCCGAGTGTTGCAAAGGCTGGGGTGCCTTACGCATAACACCTTCATATTTCATAAGAGCAGCTCGGGCGGAAGAAATTGAATTTAGCGTGTTCCTCATTTTAACTTTTATTCACATTTGTTGTAAGTCCACTGAATCCGCTAGGAGAGGAGCTTTAAGTCCATGAGCTTCACACATTTTTATTGAGTATATGAACAAAAACAAGTGTTGCTGTGAATTTAACATTGCTTTCCTTGTTTTCTCACAAGACAGTTGCTGCATACATAAACGTTTTGGGAATTCCCTCACATACCATTGCAAAACTTATTTTTCTTACATTGAGTTGTTTGTATTCATCCTTAGTTAACTGGGACATTCATTTCTTATCAATATCCAGTGCTAATACGTGGAATCCTTTAGAAATCTTTTGTATAGACAGTATATGGTTCTTTGAATGAGAATTAGCCTATAGTTTGCAAGGGATTGCACAAGGTCAACTGCACCATTCCTTTTAGCTAGAGTTACTTAGGGTGTATTCACACTGGGAAAGTCCGCTAGTTCACTTGCTTTGGTCCAGACCAAATAGAGTTTTGATTTTTTTTGTTTGGTGTGGTCCACTTTCATATTGCCCCTTTTGCAAGTGAACCAGCATTACGAAGCAAAACCACACGTGATCTGAGGTCATTCATTCATTGGACAGACATTCTGGGGTGGAGAGACGCAGGAAGAATGAAGTAAAAACTGCGAATTTATCATTGATATAATATGGGGTTAAACATAATAAAAATGCCTACATCTAGCCTATAAATAAAGAAGAAAAACTTAAAATTATTGTTGTTTCATATGGTTATAATATGTAGCCCTATGACAATGCCACGTTATGTGGCTTCTAGCCTACGATGTGAAACATAATTTTTACTGTATTTTTTGCTGCTGGACGCGCGGCTCGCGTGAAGAATAGGCTCAAACTGAAACACAGCTGATTAAGCTGTGTATCAGCTGGGTGTCAGTTCGGCGCAGTTCAGCACCAAACTGACACGGGGATAGTATTGACGGTCCCGTTGGGAAGGACAATAAAAACACACTCTTCATGCAAAGCGCAGCGTGAACCTGTTGGCACTGTAGGCTACGGGAGACGCTCCTCTCCATCTAATCGCTGATCCACACGCGTCATTATCAAATGTAATATTTTCGCTCGGGGCTCCCGGTCGAACCACAACTAATCTTCCTAACGATGGCGACAACAACACTTTCCCATAATGTGAAGCTGATGGCGATTTATTAAAAAAGAAAAGAAAGAAAAGGCGCAGTGCTTCCTGCAATTGGGTCGGATCGAGTCCAGCCAAATTCACACCACAAACGAACTGCAGCAGAGTGCGTTTTGAAGCGCATCGAGACCACCTCTTCAGCTGGGTCTCGGAGCGTTTGTTTGGTCCGCCCGCGAGTGCGATTGCTGTATTCACACCTGTCTGAAAGATGCGCACCGAAGGTGGAAGTGCACCTGAGTTCGTTTCAACCGAACTAAACACAGCATGTGTGAATACACCCTTAGTTTTCTTTCATTGGTTTTTCTAGAGGAAACACCTATATTGAAACATGTAAATCCATTAAGGAGAACTCCTGTAGGTGAGATAATAAAAAAAAGGGTAACACTTTATAATAACTATCCGTTGTAACTCGTTAATAGATCATTAGTAAACTCTTAATTAATGATTATTAATGATTTGTTAAGTGTTTGTTAGCAGTTTGCTAAGGATTTATAACAATGGTAGATAGTTGATAGCTTAATAATTGAATCAGTTTCATCTGGGAGGTAATCCGAGATTAATTGATCACGTCACGTTCAAGTCCATGGCATGCACAGTGTGTATTGAGTTTATTTAAAAATATTTGAAAATGGGGCTGCCCTCAGTTGCCCATGCACTGTGTATAGTCTATAGCCTATTTCAGCCTCGTCCCAGATGAACTGATTCAATTATTAAGCTATTAACTATCTACCATTGTTATAAATCCTTAACAAACTGCTAACAAGCACTTAACAAATCATTAATAATCATTAATTAAGAGTTTACTAATGATCTATTAACGAGTTACAACGGATAGTTATTATAAAGTGTTACCAAAAAAAGCACTGAATACACCCCCTTTACACAAGCCCTTCTCTTCTGCAGTCAGTTAACAGGATTGAGAGCAGCCATTTGACATCAGGAGCTATTTATAAAAATGGAATGTATTTCTATTTGGCTCACTCTCTGCATGTGTGAGTGTGTGTGTGAGTGTGTGTGTGTGTGTGTGTGTGTGTGTGTGTGTGTGTGTGTGTGTGTGTGTGTGTGTGTTTGTGTGTGTGTGTGTGTGTGTGTGTGTGTGTGTGTAATAATAGCTGTGCTGGACGCTTTCCCGTGCCAGAATCACAGTTTGACGCTTGTTTGTCCTTCAAGTCTGGCAGAAGCTTCTGAAAGCAGATAACCTGTCTCGCTGTGCGGGTAAGTGCACCTAACAGTGGACACACAGAGTATAACAGGAACATCGACTTTCATAGCAAAAAGCCTAAAAGCCTAAAATCTGCCCTGTTCCGCTCACATAATGATTAAGAATGTTTTGTGCCAGTAATTGTTCTAAGTGAGTTACGTGTCAGCTTTATTTTGCCCTTTTGGCATTGACCAGAGCAGCACAGAGTTCAGGAAGGATCCTTGTTAACAAGGCCTTTGAAATGAATGCGAAGGCCTGCAGTGTTTTTGTCTTCTTTCGGTAGTAATTTCATTTAATCTTGTGCTTCAATATGTTCTGCGATGTAATGAAGTAAAATTCATACTTAGGGGAAGTGCATGAGTAATCACACCTTACAGTATTGGGTTCATAGACAGTTTTAACGTGATAGGTATAGGCCCTGGAAGAAGAAACACAGAAACAGTCCTATCCCCTTTGCACATTTCGCTGTCACACGGCCGACTGTGGCAGTTTAAATTATTTGTCCACACATCCCGAAACTAAACAGAATTCCTATGCCTGAAAACCACCAAAACGTTTTAATGAAACAAGACAACCTTAATTAGTAATTTATAAAGCATATAAAGGTTTTCTTGCTGTCTACACATCCAAATATGTCTTATTCCACTGTGCCATAGAGCTCTATTGTTGATTTAAAAATATTGAAAGACACGTGATGGAGCCAGGCGGCTGGACAGAGTGAGATGTACCTTCATTACTTGGAAATAACTGGTCAGTTTAAAAAAATTAAACTATATATTTCAACTTCACCTTTCTGAAAAACTGTGTTCCAAATCCCCAGTCAGATTTCCCCCTCCCTATGACATCACAAGGGGGGAAGCCATGCCCTACTCATTACAAACCTAACTAAGCACTACCTCCACCTGTGATGAGCACAGCCCCAAATACCCCTGAATCTAACTGCTGGTTAGATTCATGAAAACAGTTGGTAGTAGAAACACACCAGAATCACTGACTCCACCTTTAACTCATCAATCCGCTTGGAGTTTGGACATTAACTACTTTTGCTCCTTTTGGAACTAGTTCATGTTGATTTGTCACTTCTTATCGGCATTCAACCTAATTGGCTGTGTCAGCGCCCTTCTAGTTGTGAGTGTGTTCCTTCATTCCTTCAAAGTCCCGTTTCATGTTGGGATCTCTTCATATTTCCCACCCTTCATATTTAATCTAGTGATCTTTCTTGATTGTTCTCCCTTTGACTTCATTTGTGTGCCTCTCCTCCCTCGTTTCATACAATCCCTTAACTCATATCTCCCCCCCTCCTCCCCCGATCTCACACACACACACATACACACACACAGACACAGACACAGACACACACACACACACACACACACACACACACACACACACACACACACACACACACACACACACACACACACACACACACACACACACACACACACACACCCAGACACACACACACACACACGCACAATGACTTAACGGATTTAGCGTGATTAAGTTGTGACATGCAAGTGCACACTTTTCCCATGTTGCAACATTTTCAGCCAAGCATAGTATTGCTCATGTTGAAGCAGGTGGCATCAGCATTACGAGAATTCAGAACATTGGGAAGTGCCAATCCGACTTGTCATTTTCCCTCGTTTAGCTGTAGGCACACATACCCACCCACACTCCCACAAGACAGTGGCTCCTGTCGCCGCTGTCATCTGCCGGCGGTTATATTATTCTGTTTAACTACATTCTCCAGTCTCCTTGTCAAGAAGCTGAAGATTCCACTTGAGTGTCTGCATTTACACAGCACCTAGTGATTTTTAAATATATTTACACTGGTGGAGAGCTGACATTTTTCTTGCCTTTTTTTCTCTCCCTTGTCTGTGGAGTAATTGAGTGTGTATGTGTGTGCGCATATCATATCTATATTCTCATATCGCCTGAGTTTTTATTTAACCCTTCAACGGTCCCAACAAGAAACATTTGGTTTTGTTGTTATATTTCTTAGTTTCTTTTGGCCAACAACAACACAAATCTTTCAACGCTCATACAAAATTGGTAGACCATTTTTAGAACAAGATTGAGACTCCACAGCCATGCTAGTGGAACTGTTGGACTGCGTGTTGCAAATGTCATCATGGCAATGCATCCAATAATTGTTGAGACATTTCATTCAACACCACTAATATCTACCTCAGGCTGGCGCCATAGAAAAGGTAAGAGCATCACCAAAGTGAGTAAGATTCATGTCTGTACGAAATGTATTGGCAATCCATCAACATGATATGTTGAGAGTCACAGATTTAGTATCCGTTGACATCATTCCATTCAACAGCCCTCTGAAACTAAACAAAATCAAATATATCATACTCCCAGACATAGTTTAATATTCTCCCAAAATGATACAATAATTGAGCATCATTGAAATGAGTAAAACCCAGCACTCTTTGTGGTAAAGATGAAAGAGAGATGAAACATCATCAGATCTTAATCAGTGAAAATGAAGGATTTTTAGCAGTGGGCCACATCCACTGGTTATTTTTATTGGTTTTTCAGCAAATCTTGTCTTCCTATCAGGCTCACGCGCACACACAGTGCCACAAATCAAAAGCAGACTGACATTAGAGGTTCAATCAGCCGTGAGATTGCAGCCCAATTCCCCAAACTTCCATTTGAAAATGTCGTCAGCGCCCCTTGAGTGCCACGCAAGGAAATATACCAGCTTGCGCTTCTGAACAATCATTATTTTTTGAAGAGAGCCGAGACGGAGGTCATTAAAAGTTTATAGCGCTGAATCTAAACATGATAAGCATGGCCTTTGACTGTGTGGACTGAGAGAGAGAGAAAGAGGAGAGGAGAAAAGGAGAAGAGAAAAGAAAAGACTGGCATAGTGCAGGAGCCACCTTCAAAGAGCATCACTCACTCACTCACTCACTCACTCACTCACTCACTCACTCACTCACTCACTCACATTCCGGTTAGGTGTTCATTAAAACACACTCAAATTGGTATTGCCAAGTGCCCTGTGATGCACTTGCAAGAACACATCATCACCTGATTATTCCTCCAGATTTCCTTCAAGTTAACAACCTCTGTGTACCAAAATAGGCTCTTGAAATCCTATTATGCCTCAAGTCTGTGCTTTAAAGCCTCTTGGTGTAAACATGCGCTGTCATTAGCCAGCATCAAACCAATACTGATTTCTACCCTATTTGTAAAATGGCTGCATTCAGTAGGGGTCAGTGTTGCTCCATTGAAATGTGTGAGACCACCAGCAGGCTGCGTGTTGATTGAGCTGTGTGTTTGTGTGTGTGTGTGTGTGTGTGTGTGTGTGTGCGTGCTTGTGTGTGTGTGTGTGTGTGTATGTGTGTGTGTGTTTGTATGTGTGTGTGTCTGTGCACGAGTGTCATTCAAAGAAAACCTTGTCACATAGATTGACATGACACCACACACACATGAACAAAAACACACTAATCTTGTCTAGTCTCTGATTTCTGCAACTAGAGCAGATGACAATTAGCCTACTCTGACTTCCACCTCTTGGTCTGTTCCAACTTCCAACTCTCTCTCTCGCTCTCTCTCTCTTTCTCTCACACACACACACACACACACACACACACACACACACACACACACACACACACACACACACACACACACACACAGATAGGTTTTTCTTGTTTGCAATGGCATAGAGCAGTTGGAATGAAAACGGTCAACCTCCCCTAGTGCTTTTCTTTATGTGGAATAAGTGTGGTCAATTTGACGATCATTTAGACACACTGTTTTTTTCTCTCAGTGTCTGTGTGTCTGTGTGTCTGTCTGTGTGTGTGCACAAATGGCTATTTGTGGGAGACAGGAGTAGGATCCACCACGGTGGGTGCACATGTCCGTTTGTCTGTTATCAGTGTCGGCCAGGATGATTTAGACTGCTTTAGCTGTGCAATGTTTGTCTACTGTCGGGCTAAAGGTACTCTCTCCCCCTCTCTGTTGCCCCTTTCCCACCGACACAAAATCGGAGCTAGTTTGGAGCTAGAGCCCATTAGAGCCAGTTTTTTGGTACCCACCACCAGGGAGCCGGCTCCGGGCTGGAAACACTTCTAGTTTCGGTATGGAAACTAGAACTGCCTACGTTAGGGCTGGGTTATCCTGACCAACCAGACCAAATAAAACCTCTTGCCCGCCATATTTAAAAACACTGCTACTACGAGACGTAAACATAGGCCTAACACCGAACGTAGGAATCAAATCGACCGGCAAAAATACGCTGTATGGGTCGTATTTGGTTAACAAAGCAAAGCAAGAGGCAACACATGTAAAAATAAAACTTATCCGCCACTGTTTCTGTGCTTAAAGCTAGTGCCAGCTTTAGCTTAAGCATTAGCAAGGGCGATGAACACAGACGTTTACAGTGACGTCATGACTTTGCTCTCTTTCCAGCTCTGGTCAGTGGGAAACGAAGTGGTCCACACCTTGTGCCAGGGTGAAACCAGTGGTGAACTGGCCCCAGCACCAGCCCGAAGCTGGCACTTGGTTCCAGTTGGTGGGCAAGGGGTATCTCTCTTTACCTCTCTCTCTCTCTCTCTCTCTCTCTCTCTCTCTCTCTCTCTCTCTCTCTCTCTCTCTTTCCCTCTTACCAAAGCCTATTAGATGCTGCAGAAGCCAAGAAGGACACAATCCAAGGCTACATTTCCTGTCCCTGCCTAAGCCTCATGCCACTATCTGGACAAACTATTGACGGTCTTGGAGCCAGCAGACACAGGTCTGTCTCTCAATGTACTGAGGCAGTGCGATAGAGAGAGGGAGACAGGGGCAGGAGATGGAGAAAGAGAGAGAGAGAGAGATCGGATTAGCTGAGTCCCAGTTATTCCATTACCTCTCTCAGCCACATAGCCTATACATGAGTGACTGTGTATAGCTTCACCCACACACACACACACACACACACACACACACACACACACACACACACACACACACACACACACACACACACACACACACACACACACACACACATACACAAACCCTATTCTGTGTTTGGACAGATTTTCCTTGCTGAACAAACGAGAAAAATAATAAAAGATAAAGAGATGAGGAGGGAAAAAAGTGAAATGGTGAGAAAATTGATTGAGCAGTCGCTTGCTTTAATTGCATTCTGGAGGCGCCGTGAGTTCTGTGAGCGCTGGAATTAAAAGTATCCGGGATGTCCTCTGACGATTCTGTCTTTTTGAGTTGCTTAGTAGCATAATATTTAATAAGCCCAGAGTAAACACTGGGAGGAATTGCTCAATAAATAATTGAAGGGGAATTTATAAATAATTTCCCCTCTTAATCTACTCCAGTGCTCTGCTTGCCAGGTCCCCGAAGTGATGCACATCCCTGTGGACAGCGGGCGGTTCTGGCTTGTGGCCTCATGGGGGCGCTCTGGTTATACTGGAGAAAGCGCCTCCTCAGGCCTTCCAGAAAAAAAAATAAAAAAGATAAATGGGTAATTCGTTAAAAAAATAGTACATGCTTCTAAAAAATGGGCCCTAACCCGCTATTAAAATCCTGTTTTTGAAAAGACTACTTTTGTTATTAGGGCTTTCTGATATTCCTGGGTGTTTTCAGGAAATGAGAGAGGTTTCATTCTCCCCTTGCAGCTGCAGCATTCTACAACCTGCTCCCGGGGCGTATACCCAATGTCAGGAAGTACACTGAGGCAAGCCTGTTGGACTCTGCACTTGGATTGAGGTGTCCATATCGTGTTCCAACACACACACAAAAATACATAATTTAAGGTAGAGTGTATAGAATTACTTGGCATTTTTCAGAACAGACTTGGTAGAAATGGACTATGATATTCATCACAATGTTTTAATTAGTTTATAGAAGCTTGAAAATAAAGTTCAAACAAACACTCCACTTATATTAAACCCATTCGTTTTTTTTCCCGTCCTCCATCCCTTCTCTTTTTATTCACATTTGATCTGCCTTTCCTTTTTTAGCTATATTCTCCATCAGTTCCTCCCTGCTTCCGTCTCGTATGTGTACAATTAACAACTGTTTGCTAATGAGAAAGAGTGGGGGCTCATTATTCATTATATCATTAGCATTTCATTGCCCCGTGCTAATCCTAATAACCATCTCACGCGGTTTAATCGCTTCTCACTTTCTGGGTGCGACTGCCACGTCTGTGTTGTTTGACATGAAGTCTCCCAAGGTGAGAGGGAGAATCCTCTGTGTAGTAGTATTGAAGTCAGACAAAGCCCCTTGTCGTCACTGATAACCGATATGGTTCTAAGAGGAGCTTAAGAGGGTATTGGGTCAATTCTCCCTTTTCCCTCCCTGTCCTCTCCCTCTATCTGTCCCACCATCTCTCTCTAGCTTCCCATCTTTTTGCCTCATTCCCTGCATTCCAAATCGCGTATACTCTTTCTCTTGTACTATTCTACATACTACAGCTGATCATAGACAGTATGTAGTTAGCATGCAGTAGGAATACAATTGATACATGTTTTTATTTATTTATTCATAACATAGCGCCTTGAACTTGAATTTTTTCTTATTTATCCGTTGCATTGCCGCATTGTTTTTACATGGACACTCTGTCGATATCATTTTACTTCGGGTTTGCAGTGGATTGTGGGTCAGAATCGCCCCAAATCCACAAAAAAAAAATTGGGACATCCTAAATATTTTTCTTCCATACTAAGTAGTAGGGAAGTATGTGGATTGGAATGCAGCCTTTATGTTGCTTTCTGGTTTGTGTCTTCGGTCTCCTCCACCCATCCCACAGTGGTTTTCAAATTTGACTGGGTCCAAACAGTGAGGGGCTGTGGGAGATGCTGACACTCTGAATGGCAGGTAGAAAGGAAGAGCAAGGGCCAGAGAGAGGGAGAGAGAGAGAGAGAGAGAGAGAGAGAGAGAGAGAGAGAGAGAGAGAGAGAGAGAGAGGGAGATACTGTATGGGGAGGGAAGAGAGGGAAATTGAAATGGAGTGAGCAGCCACCCAACACAGTCATCAACTCCCTTCCATCCATCATCTGCCTCA
This sequence comes from Hyperoplus lanceolatus, assembly GCA_026929865.2. Taxonomy (NCBI): domain Eukaryota; kingdom Metazoa; phylum Chordata; class Actinopteri; order Uranoscopiformes; family Ammodytidae; genus Hyperoplus; species Hyperoplus lanceolatus. Next base: position 8,546,442 of record CM049399.1, read on the forward strand.
GCCCAAAGGCGGCCGCTGCTTCATCAGAATCAGCTGCCTGTACACTGTGTGTTTGTGTGTGTGTGTGTGTGTGTGTGCGTGTGCGTGCATGTTCACAGGCCAGTTTATTAATATTTGTTTGTGAATGTGTGAGCAAGATTGAGTGTGTAGACGTGTATGTGGGCTTGATTGGCCGGCTCCTTCTCCTATATACGTGTATATTTATATTGCAGTTTAGCACAAAAAGTGCAAGACTTCAGAACAAAGTTAACATTCCTCGCGGCAGTTCTCAAACAGTTTTGCTCTGCTGTAGACATAAAGTCCATCTGAAAGGCAAAAGAACATTACATATCCAGAAAAAATATCAGATAGCCTAACACCAGATTAAAAAAAAGGTTTACAAAAGTTTGCATTCATGCGATCGTTGTGCTTAGTTATATAGAGTATAAGAAAAACATTTGAACTTAAATGCAAAACAAAAACTGAAAAATGCATAATGGGGACTGGAGCCTATCCCAAAATGCATTGAGCAACAGGGTATCACCAGTTGATCACCCTTACGATTAGTGGTGGAATGTAACTTTGTATTTTTATTTGAGTATTTTAACCTTAGTACAAAGTTGAGATTCTTACTTGTGTGTGTTGTGTTTTATGCAACTTTATACATCTATTGACTACATCTCAGAGGCAAACATTTCACTTTTTATTAAATGATGTTACGTTTAAAATAAAACAAATTCCGTAGGCTATACACTTTCTGGGAATTGCATTGTCACAATGCCGACAACAGGTCTGTTTTTCGGGAGATACGTGGTTCTCACAGGACATTTCACTCTACAAATATATGGTAATCTTATAGAATATGATGCATTGCTGTATAGATTAAACCAGCCAGCAGTATACAAAGGCATTAAATTAAACTCAACCTGAAACATATACGGCCGTAAAAAAATGCAACACACACACAAATGTAGCCGGAATATTCATCCACAAACATCAGCTATAATAGTGAAACACTGACAGGGAACATTTTACTGCACAATAAGTCATTTTACTTTCTGTCGGAGCCATATATCTGTACTCCGCTGCACTCGAGGGCAACTCGTAACATGACATGTTTCAGTCTGTAAATGCTGCTTGCCTATACGGGGTCGATCCATAACGGCCGGGCATAAAAAAAAAACACATTGACGGTGGTGATATTACCCATAGCCTTACAATTCACTGGGTAAAAATGTGTTTAGTGAACACTTCCACAGCAGACATTCCATCACTACAACAACAACAACAGAATCATGTTTTACTCAAGTCCAACTGAAATGAGATGTCATTCTGTTGTCTGCGGCAGTTTTCCTATCTGCTCTGTGAATCACTCACCCTTTCAAGAAATCAGAAACCAAAAGGGATGAATTTATATTTTTAAGGGATTTGTATTAATGCCCCATAATAACCTTCCAGTCTCTGTCTACATAGATAGACACCTTATTTTGTTACAGCCAACCCTTCTTGCATGAAGCAATAACTTCAGCGTTTCTGAACAGTGTTGATGGGAAATAGTGCTGCACAAATTGACATCATGATACATTTATAAAGACACTAGCTAAACATGGACATGCTTTTGGGCTTGCATGAGTACAGCCCCAATTTCGAAAAAGTTGGGACGTTATGTAAAATGTGAATAAAACCGGATGTGATCATTTCCAAATCCTTTTCGACATGTATTAAATAAATAATGCAAACACATAATATGTACTGTATTTGTTTAAGCTAATAAACTTTATTGTTTTTTTGTAAATATACACAAATATACAATTTGAAAATTGCAACACATTTCCAGAAAGTTGGGACAGGGGCATGTTACATCACCCTTTCTATTAACAACACTGAGTAAGCATTTGGGAACTGAGGACATTAATTGTTGATATTTTGAAAGAAAAATGATATCCCATTCTTGCTTGAAATACAATTTCAGATGCTCAATATTCCGGGGTCTCCATTGTGATATTTTGTGCTTCATTATGTACTCAATGGGAGACAGGTATGGACTGCAGACAGGCCAGTCTAGTACCTGCACTTCTACTAAGCCAAGCTGTATTAAGACGTACAGAATGTGGCTTTGTATTGTCTTGCTTATATAAGAATGGACATCCCTGAAATAGACGCTGTCTGGATGGCAGCATGTGGCTCCAAAACCTGCATACTTTTCAGCATTAATGGTGTCTTTATACAGTAGGTGTGCAAGTTACCCATGCCATGGGCATTTACTCACCCCCGGCCCATTCCATCACAAACGCTATAGCGTTTGTGAGCTTTTCAACTTTGTATTAGTAACAATCTGCTGGAACGACGTCTGCCAGCCAAGGCATTCAAGCAGTAACGCCCACCAAAACCACAACTTCTGTTCATGTGTGTATTTAAAGAAACAAAATGTTGTGTGTTAACTGATGAAATGTAGAACTTGGCATATCATTTTTTAAATTTAGACAGAGTCGGATTAGCTACTTCCCCTCTGAGCAAAGCTTATTACCTGCTGACCCTGGCTCCATACTAAATGGATGAACGTGAGAGTGGTTTTCCATCATTTTGTCTAACTCTTGGCAAGTAGCCAACAACAATGCCTGATTACTGGGTAAAAAGCCCGCAATGCAATGTGAGGCTCTCTATAGCCCTACCTACTACAATACATCGAAAAAACAACAGTTCAGTTTCACTTTCATAAGAAACACATTGAGGCATGCCTTGAAGTCCGTAGTCCTTTCTCTGCAAGAGCCGTACCTACCATGTGTGGTGTATTTTTAATTAAAAAGCTGTCGTAATTAAGACTCAGTATTTTCATATTAAAATACTTAAACGGCTCATTTTACAGATGATAATCAAATGATATGGATATAAAGCCTTTGGAAATGTGGAGAGCAACAGCGGCCCAGGCACAATAAATGTTCTCAAAAACACCCTGACATTTCCATACAAACTGCGCTCCACTCAACTTAACCTTTTTGTTTCTTTTCATTGCTTCCCCCCTCCGCTCCGCCGCCTCGCTCTTTCCTTTCAGCTAGTTGCCTCTAGCACCATATTGCTAATTGTGTGTGCTTCAAGAGGCCAGATCTAATTGTGCAGAAAGAAATGTGGACTGGAGAAATTATCCCAAGCTTTTAGTACTTGTTTATTATTCAGCCGAATGCCAAAACCAGCAGTGAATGCAAGTGGCAGTCATTTTAAGGGTTTGACACATAATGAGACTTTTAGGCATATTGGCTTAGTTTTTTTTATATACCTATTTTCTGTTTGGCTGGGTCTGACATCAGATGATTTCCATTTGGCTCAATGCAGCGTCTTGGTTTCAACAGTGTTAGAGATCTTTATTTCCTCTATGCCAGCTTTGAATTTGCAGTTGATATTTAGTGCAAATGCCCTTTTGAAAGTCTTCTCTACTTCATTATATTTGCTGGCTGCTCCAATCTCCCTCCCTCCCTCCCTCTCTTCGACAACTCCCTCGCTCCTCCACCCTTTTTCAGACAGCCAATAAAAAAACATGAAGCCAAACTTCCCCTAACACTCTCTGCTCCATCTCCTCTTATGAGGAAAGGGCAAATGAATGAGATGCCCACTGTATCGACACAAACCCCCCCCCCCCAACTCTCCTCCCTCTTTTGTTAATGAGCAATGCTAGCGCTATTGACCTACTTGTGGATTTAAAGGTAATCCAATCACAAATGCCTCAGGTCGCTTTCTTCCCACTTTGGGAGATTAAAAGATTCAATTCTGCCGGCCTATCCGCACTCATCATTTTCTCCTTCCTCTCCTCTGGTCTGTCTGCTCCGCCGCCTGCCCCACGCACGCACGCACGCACACGCGCACATGCACACACACACACACACACACACACACACACACACACACACACACACACACACACACACACACACACACACACACACACACACACACACACACACACACACACACACACACACAGGGACACACATACATACACTGACTGTCACTCTATTCGCCCTACCTCATTCCCTAACTAAGTTTTCAGGCTCTTTTGCAAACTTGTTCTTTGTCTTTCCCATTTTCAAAAGCGAGGAGAGCAGTCGTGCAGATAATTATCGGCAGGAGACGAGGGTGTTATTGGGACACAATGGAACTGGCGGGCGGAGTCTGATCTAGTCGGATGTGCAAGGACAATGAATCATAGGCCACCGCACTACCATGTGTGTACACATACATATGAACAGAAACACACACACACACACACACACACCGACATCCAACACGCTCATTAAGTCAAGTCACGAGTGCAATTTCTTTCCTGTATTTGTGGCACACAACAACACACACATTTCTCAACTTTATGAAGTTATTTTGAATAGTGTGTACTGACCATCATAATCCCAAACCCCACCCTTTCAAACAAACAAACAATCACACACACACACACACACACACTAGAGGCAGCACAGTACAGCACAGACGTCATACTGCGCCTTAAATGGCAGCAGGCTGCCGAGCCACTGTTTGCCTCGCCTATATTGCCAGGGTGTTTATTTGGCTTCCTGCATACTGCGCAGTAATAGAACACAGTGACCCGGGCTCCAAAGGGGGTCTGCTAACAAACAGACAGCACGACTAAAACAGTGGGCTCTCTGTGGGGCACAAGCCATATTCACAACCTATACATGCAGCCTTAATGCTGCCGTGGGTACAGACAAGACGAAAACCCTTAACCATGTCATTAGTTATTCTGACAAGTTGAATCTGTTTTGAAAGCTTTGACCTTAAAGACATAACCACTTTGACTGCAGGAGGGGGCCTAATTAGAGATGTATTGTTGATGTTTCATAACGCCTCCAGAAAATGTGTTTTTAGGATTTGCTGGAAGATGACAATTAAAAGTTTAACAGAGCAACTCAAACATTATATCTGTCGCTGTGGGTTTATACCATAGATAGTAAATAATATGGATGTAGCATCCGGGCTGACCTCAGTTATTCACACGGCATACAATAATCCTGGTTTGTGCGCGTCGCCATTTTGTGAGATTTTTACCCTGCCTCACGTCGGGGGGGGGGGGGATAGCTGACGTATACCTCAGAGGCAAAGTGAGGGACAACGGGCGGAGAGCTTTCACTCAAGAGATTGCGCCAATACATTTTAACCTCCGATAAAATGGTCCAAAAAAATTCACCCCCCTCAGTGTTGTCATGGAGATATGATCTAAACATACAGACTAAAATGGTTTTGTGGCCCGGGCTGTAAATAGGTTTAAGAAGACTTTGAAAACGGCCTATCTAACAAGTGAGTCAAAGAAAAACTGCTCGGTCTTGGCACCACCCCCCCAGTGGCACTTCCTGGTTACTACAGTTGTGGTCACTTCCTTATTGGATGCTGGTAAAAATCGCTGAGGTTGGGGCTTGGTTTATGCGGTGTATAAAACAGTAGGGGGCCATGGCAGCAATACTTCTGCTTATACTCTCAATGTTGAACACATCAGGACACTCGGGACTCCTCCCCACGGAGATTGGAGAAAGTCCAGACTGATCTGTGGGAGAGAAACAAATGTGACGCTTGTGGGATCTGGCTGGCCTCTCCGGGCTTACCTCAGTTTGGGTTAAGGAACAGTTGAAAATTGAACCCACAAGATCGATATCTCTCTCATATCTGCCCGTTCGATGTGGAACTGAAGTCAGAAGGCAGTTAGCTTGGCATAACATGAAGGTTGGTACCAGGAGGAAACACTGAATCACCTCAATACTACAATGGAAAAAGATTATGAGAAAAGAACAAGCTTTGCAAATAAGACCAGGCTATGGGTGCTATTAGGTGAAACTGTTTCCCATCTCATGTATATCTCCTATTGAAAAATGAAACACTTAAAAAAAAGTTTTTAATAGATAGGCTATGTAGTATTATGTATAATATATAACTGTTTAATGTGTTTTCCTCAGGCAGTGTCATGCAATGAAGAGACTGCTTTTCACAGAAATGCCTTTCACTTCTACATTTTTGGTGAGTCAGAGTTGGAAGTGAACGAAAGCGAGAGAAAGAGGCAGGGATAGACAGACATGAGAAATGAGACTAAAAAGGGCAAAGCCTTTCTGAGGGTTTTTTATTTGATGCTGATGTTTTTGTTTTTCTCCTCCACATTTGTTTATCTGCTCATGCAAGACGGCTGCATTAGTAAATGCACTTCTAAACATGAGAAGAAAAAACAACAACTAAGCCTCAAGCAAGATGAGTAAGACAACCATAATACGAGGGTGGGATGGACAAACACGAAAAGGGAATTTGGGATTTTTAAGAAGAAGTGTTTATCTACAGGCTGCAAGTCTGGGCCCGGGAGAAGGAAAGTCATCGGGAAAATAGACAAACGTGCAACAAACACACTCCTGAATTATTCCGAAAAAAATCAAGCAACTACAAATCGTCTGCATTAAAGAATGTTCAAAGAGCATATAGTGCACAGGTGCAAACAGACGCACCGAAAAAACACAGACACACAAAGTTGTTTTCACCGCAACTAACCCTCCTCTCAATTAGCTAGAAACTTGCAGTGGGCCCACTTATTTTCATGGCCGGACTCAAAAAAGTAAATTACATCAGTTGCTCCTGTTCGTGTCAGAGCAAGAGCTTCACTTCTCACCATTTTGACAAGAATCTTTGGTTTGGCAAATTAGTGGCAGGAGACAGGAAAAAATAAATGATATCTATGTGGAACATCCTACCACGTCTCTCCTCCCGGATGCTCACTCTAAACTTAAGAAGAAAGAAACAGTTTTTTTCTCTCACTGCTGGACAGTAAGATTGGACAGCTTATGTGCATACGTGCTCCCCAATCGAACTGCCTGTTCCCATCTGCTGTATCCTTTTTGTTTTCTTCTTTCTTTTATTTTCCCTCACTCGCTTGTGTCTTCCATTTTGCTATCTGATTGATCCCTGGACCCTTTAAGTGCAATACTAGTTCCTATGTAGCTATATGTGACTGTGTTTCCCTTTATTTATTTTTTTAGTTTTTTTTACTAAAGTACACATAATGGTTTGACCATATAGGTTCAAAGCTTTGGAGTTGTTCTATGTTTTACTAGTGAATACAAATCAATGTCGGTAAGTGCTTTGAATGCCCTTTTCTTCTAATGGCTTTTGGATGTCTAGTGAAACTAGACATCCAAAAGCCAAAAGTTGTTCTTGTACAATGTGAAGGAGAAGATTCTAAGGAGCGCTTGAACATCACGTTCAGCAGTTTCCGTCATCATTGATTCATGTGCAATCAATGTCCATTTAGGCAGGTACCCTTTGTTGGTTCCCAGTACAACTCCCCTTTTCCCTCCCAGAACAGCCTGACATCTGGTCACACATTTCCTCATTTCTGCTGATTTCTAAAGCCTACTGTGTGCTTCCCGTTTCATCTAATTCCAAACCTCATATATATTATTTATGGTCTGAATACTGCCCAACTTAAAAGCATGACATAAAGTAACTGTGGTGTTCCTGGAACCATTTTAAGATTATGTGTGATTATCTGATGTGACTGTAGCCATGATGTGCCCATTTATTTTAAATTGCATGTACTTAGTTGACATTAAGAGAACCCAGACAACAACAAAAAAAATCCAATACTGTGGTCCTTTCAATTGCAGTCTATGCTTTGTCACAGACTCTTTTTCCCATTTTGATGGAAAGAGTTTCAAGGAGCACTCAATGTGCACAATAGTCTCCAGTTTGGTGGCTTGTAGATGGCATGTCTGCTCTTTACTGATGATGTACTCCTCTTGGCCTCATCAAGCTGTGACCATAAGTGCGCCTTTGGGCAGTTTAGGGAAACAATGAGACAAGACGTCTTGACCAAATACGTAAGTGAGGAACCAATCTTTGTCTAACAATAACCCAAGCCCTTTTGTTGCCAGATGGCACATCTTAAGTAATTACTTCAATTCTACACCTCACCAATGCATTCTGGATGGTATGTGAGACAATGAAGTTGTATAGTCAGAGACGCAAATAGTCAAAAGGTAAAAGCAGGTAAACGCTGAAAAGGGCAGACAGGGGTCAAAAACTGGGCACATGGAAAACAGGCAGGGACTTGAATGCTATAGGCTGGTATGGATCCATGATCTGGCCTAAGGTGGATAGTGGTATTTTTTTATTTTTTTTATTTATTTTTTAATGTTTATTTGACGGGGACAATACATACAACATTGCCACAAAAAATGGGAAAATGTAATGCATATAAGACGTCTAGCTTCAGCTAATTTGCAGTCTTTGTCCCTGGGTCAGGCTTTAAAATACAATCAAAGATACTAAATACAATAAATGCAGTGATAGAGATACAGTGAATAATACAATTAATAGGTAGTCACATACACACAGCTGTAGTTATACATTTCAGATTAAAACACAATTAAATTTAGCATTAAACATTAGTAAAGTGCTCTATTAAAATAACTTGAGAGACGTTAATGTTCACATTTCTGCTGCTGCTTGAGCCACTGTTTAACTTTCACACTAAAACTCTTTAGTTCTGTTTGGGATTTAATCTCTGATGGTAGAGAATTCCATAGGTGTTTACCTTGCACTGAGAGAGATAATTGGCCAAATGTTGTCCTGCATCTTCAAACTTTACAGTTTTGTTTGGTTATACTTTTATACTTTTTTTGTTTGGCTGTATTACACTAAATGAAGCCTTGCACATGTAAAATAATAAAAAATAATAATACAAAAGTTCACTTTCACTTTCTCACTGGTACTGAATGTTGATGAAGAGGCTCTGAAGCCATTTGACCATTTTAGTTGAAGTATACTTCTATAGTGGGTGATAGAGGACTGAGGAGGTGTGTGGATGGGTGTAACTGACAATAGCAGGACCACACGAGGTCAACTGCTGGTGAGAATGTAAAGGACATTTTTTAAATGTATTTAAAAAAAATATTAAGTTTTATCTAATCATTCCAAACATGTTATATAGAACCAGGAGACCTTGAATAGTAAGTTTCCCCTCCCATTCGGTTGACTTTCTCTGACTTAAAATATTTCCATGTCTGACGTGTCTTTTGATGACGTGTTTTGTCCATTAGCTGAGCTGAACATTTGTCCAGCAGCACTCTCTGACTATCATGGACTTTCTAGCTTCCAGTAGACATCCAGGGATAAGTTGATGGGGTGCACAGTCCCACTTGGTCTTATGTATGTCTGTCAGTTTTAAGTACACTTCCTGCCATATTTTAATTGCCTGCCATGCGATGAAGTTTCACTGAACTGAACCAGAATGAAGATGAATTGTACTGAAAATGCAATCCATGGCTGAGGGACAATGAAATACTTTTTTTTTTTTTTCTATTTTCTTCTAAAAGGATTGGCTCACTCAAAAAAGCCTTATTAGTGACATTTCCCATTTGAGTCCTTGATCCATAATTGCAGCATTGCCTTCAAGATATTCTTCTCACTTTGACACACTAAAATGATTCAGAAAAATATGAACTAAACAGTTTTATACAAAACGGAATATGAGCTTCAATGGAGAACTAATATTATAATTAAACTGAATTTAAGTGGCTATGTTTGCTGGCAAGAAAAGCTGCTCATGTACTTTGTAATTGTGATTCACATTTATTAGAGGATAAGGAAAAATGGAATAAGTTCCAAACTCAGTGTTGCACAAACCCTGGCAGTATTAGGCAATACCTTTTGTTTTAGCTACACTATATTGTGACTCAATGTATGGAGAAGTGTGTCGGTCCAACAGTTTGGTCCAGACTGAGCAATCTTTTCTATTGGATGGATTGCAATTCAGATTTCCACATGCATGCATGGGCTCCAGAGCATGAAGTCTACTAACCCTCACTTTTCCTCTACTGCTACCATAAGACTGATTTTTTATTTTTTTTTAAATATCCTTCCATTTCTAAAAACACTTAATGGACATCATTCCTCACACAGAAGACCAAATTATGTAGATGTTGATTAAAATGACTTTAAAAGCACATGTTGGTGAATCACAACTACAGTACATGGGTGCTGTAATTACTTATACATTTTTCTGTATGCCAACAAATGAATATTGTCAGACTTGAAGATTGAACCTAAGAATAGCTAGTGCTGCACATGGGTTGGCAATTTGTTTGAGGATACGGAAAATAAAACCCTTGGAACACTTTTAGTTTTTTTCAGGAACTTTGAGGAAATTGAAACAGAGGGCAGGGACTACATGTCGGTACTTACAACCTGGAGACTAGTGACAGCGCTTGCTCTGATTCCCTCACACAGCAGCTGAGAATGAAGCTCAGAGAACATCAAGGCCGATTGTGAAGATAAACGGTTTCCTCATTTAAATTGCTATGATGTTACCAAGGTAGTGGTGACTGATTCACTTGTTCCACTGACACTGAGTTTATCTACAACCGTGAGAGTAATATTCACTCTGCAGGTGCGGCATACATTTTGCTGTAGAAACATGTCAGTGACATTTATATAGCATTGCCTCTCACAGCCAAACCGATCATTTGTGATGCTGATATTACAATCAATTTCCCTGCAAACCGAGGTTAACTTATGGCTCTCCTTGTGTGCGAAAACCGCACATTTATCCTTGATGGCAGGTTTCAAATAAAGACAGCAGGCGTTACCCTCCCTGTAATGTCCTCTTCTACTGATTTTTGCTGTCATGCCAGGTGCCGTGTAGATGGAAGTCGAGACAATATTTCAAACGGTCGATAAATCACTCTGGAGTACAACAGTTACCCGTGCAGATGGAGAGAGATGGAAGGCAGAAAAGAGAGGAGAGACAGAGGAGGAAAACGGTGAGAGAACCGGGGGATTCTCAGATACAGGTGTTGTATTTATAGCTGGAAAAGGAGAGGCTCTCTATATCTCTCTCTTTCACACACACACACACACACACACACACACACACACACACACACACACACACACACACACACACACACACACACACACACACACACACACACACACACACACACACACTAGAGGCTATCCTAGTCCAGCTGTTAAATAATGCAACTGCTTTGAGATCTGAGGCACTCCTATTATATTTAGCTTGTGTGTGTAACTACCTATGTGT
>CM049399.1:8562500-8585000 GCA_026929865.2 Hyperoplus lanceolatus
CATCCATTATATTTTGGCTAGAGACCTCTTGGCGCGCGTCTCTTTTCGTCTCGGTTTCTAGTTATTTAGTTAGTTATATTTGATTTGACATGGACATTGCAATTCCATTCGATGAACCAGATGCATTGCAGTGTTTTAGCATACATACTACACGTTCAAATATTCTATATTCAAAAATGCCCCAAAATATTTACTATTCAAAGTATATGTTTTACTATACTATAAATATAAGTTTGTTGTGAAGAGGTTGACTGCTTTGCACAGAGCCCAAACCTCAAGCCCCTACAACATCTTCAGACATAATTAGAACGCTAACTGTGGGCCTTATCGGCCAGCTTAAGTACCGGACCTTAGTGTGCTCTGAATAGAAGAAAATGCCTCTAGCCTAAGTAGGGGAGAACGGGGTAATTTGTCACACGGGTTGGTTGTCACAATCGTTATATCTTGGAACCAGAAGGCGCTGTCTGTGAAATTTTGGTATATAAATATCCAGAATTGGGATCAGAGGTCACCTACATAGTCTTCCTTGGAGTTAGACTGCTGAATTTAAGGTGAGACGACTGTTTGTGTTTTTCATGTCAAATTGAAAATATTTAGCTCCTCAGTATTTTTCTTCTAGACTTTTACACAATGGGTTTATAACAAAACAATTGTTACCCATACAAAGTGTGAAGGGTAAACTATAGTTTAGATTGTGGTTAGCAAGCTAATTAGTTGTCAGATGGTTGTTGGCCTTGATGCTATCAAGAAATTCAAGTTGGGGTTGGTCGTCACATTTTTTGGCGGGTTGGTTGTCACATGTTATCTCAAGGCGGCAGCCAGAAAAGGAACCCAATAACGAAAGAGATTGTCAAGCTGTATCCTCACTGACACCCCAGAGAAGGAAAGAATAGAGCAGGAAAAGGCAGCTAGCATGCAAAAGAAAAAAGGGCAAAAAAATCAAAACAACCCAGTGCATCCCAAACTAGACCAGCTGCCAAGGCTACAGTAAGTTATGTAGGCCTATTTGTCAACTTGACAATGCAATTAAACTTTCAAATTTAGTTCTATTTTCTTGCCTTCTTTTTAAGATTATTCCCATTAAGATAACATTGTGACAAACAACCCCATAGTGTTTGACAACCGACCCCTTGATGGGGTTGGTTGTCACAATGTGTAAGGGTGTCTTTGATGACTAATTTCTTCTTTATTACAATAAGATAGAAAAAGTGAGGGGTACACATTTCAAGCCAACACCTTAAACTTCAATTTAATGTAGGAATGACTATTGAAAGATGTTTAGGTGATAAACAATTCTCACTAGAGTAAAAAGTGTGCCTACTTACCCCGTTCTCCCCTATATACTGAGTGAACAAATACAAATTTTAGATATAGACACTATTGTATTGCCCTCTGAGGAAGGCTTAGTCTAAAGTGTGGATATTTCGATTGGGCAGATGGGAATCTGAAAGCCAAAACCAGCAATACAACAGACTCAATGACACATGTCCACAAGTGGCTCCTGTCATTATATATGGCTCAATAGAGCAGAAAATGTTCATTTGAGATCAATAATTGTGGAGATACTATTGTATACTGGTGAGACGACTACACTGTGGAACTTTCTTTTTAGAACATTTTTATTTTCTTTACTGGCAGAGTCATTTGTCCACCTCAGTGCATATATACACACACACACACACACACACACACACACACACACACACACACACACACACACACACACACACACACACACACACACACACACCTGCCTTGTTATAACACCAATCACTCAACTGTCAGAGGCGGAGAGGGTTTATGGCAGCTTTATGGGAGGTGAAGCAGCACTCGGTAGTCCATTTGGCTGCCCATATAAATGACTCATCCGCGTGTTTTTTGAGTGGGTGTGTATGTGTGTGTTTGTGTGATGAATGCAAGCATGTGTGTGACTGAATAACTGTAGCTTACCACTGGGCACTTGACACAGCCGTGCACATCTCTGTGTTTGTCAGAATGTGTGTGTGTGTGTGTGTGTGTGTGTGTGTGTGCAAGTTATACGCGAGTGTGTTGCAAGGGCACATCCCTGTCTGTTCTGTCGGGAGGCGCAGTAGATGAAGTGAACTGTGAGTCTGTCTCTGCACCATTTGAGGTGTAAGATACTAAGTAAGAGTTAGAGACTCAGAGAGCTGGGCAGAGAGGAAAAAGGAAGGGAAGGAGGGAGGGAGTGAGAGGGGTGTTAAAACGAGATAAGGATTAAGAGTGAAGAAAGAGAGAGAAAAAGAAAGAAAAGAAAAATCTAACTTTAGAATTTTTACTATAGCCTATGTATTTTGTTTGTGTATATATAGTGCTTTGTATATCTTGTTATCCTCCCTCTTAGTTGGTTAAGTTTGCACCCCTACACATTTTCTCATGTTGATGAGCATGCTTCCATGAATTGAGGCCCGAGCCCTCGCCGCAGGATAGCAGGCCTCTGAAAGGACAGTGAAAACATAGATAAAAATATCAGAATAAAAGAGCTAATGCAAATGTTTACTTAAGGTTTCTCACTGCTTTCCCACCATACTTGTTGGTTGTTTTGCTTGACACCATAGATAGTATGTACACCCACAACCACTACGAATGTCCAGCTGACATTTGTAGCGATGTGCCAACAAGGTTTGGTCGTTTCCTGTGTCTGAAGTTTAAATGTGCTTTCTACGGTTCTACACTCCACTGTATGTCCTCCCACAAAACCATCAATAATGCCAATGTTTCTAACTTATCTGCAGCTGTCAATCAATGACAAAGCATTGAATTATGGGAGTTTTTTTTAACCAACAAGTAGAATAATGACACTGATTTTTTTCACTCAACTTTGTGGAAATTTTTTGAGGGCATCACAGATCAGAGTTAGGTCACATGAGGGATTTAAATCAGAGCCTTGTAATGTGATTGGTATTGGCGCGGCTTAGCTTTGGAGTGACATTGGGCTGAGGAGGAGTGTTTGCCTCCACTCAGCTCCCTCAACCATGTCTTTTGATCCAGAGGATGACAGTAAGGTTGAGAAAACACACACAGACAAACACTTTGAAGTCTTTCATATGGACATTCCGTCTCCAATAGACTGCCCTTGACCATAGACTGCTAGTAATCTAACAGTATCTTTTACCTTATGTTACCCCTGCTTGCCCATGCCAAACTCCTTTGCAATACAACTGAACATAATAACATCATGAAATGATGTTGTGGAAATAAAATGATCTTTGAATTACAGAGATGGTTGGTGCTCCAATTTATTACAGTGTCGTTATAGTTCATCAAGTTTATTGGACTTCATTTCAGCACCGGGAGCTGTCCACTGGCCTGCTCTACAGAATGAGATACACTATCTGTCTGCCTGTATCTCTCTATATGAAAGGGTATTGATTATTAGACGATGAAGCAAAGACATCTTTCTTAAAGTTTCCTTCCTGTCAAATCCCACAAATGATACTATTTAGGGCCACCTTTTTTTCATAATACACATTTTGCATTTTGCAATCTCATCTTTTATATTTAGTAGTCCTGGCTGCACAGGATTCAAATGACATAGTCGCAAGGGATTGTGAGTTCCCAGCTTGTTTGGCTGCACCTCGTCTGTTGTCTTTCAAGGACAGAGGGTGTTTACTGCCCCCAGAATTCCAACACCTGTTCCATCAAACCACACTGGATGTTACCATGGTAACCTCGGTTGATACCAAATCTAACAGGGTTGACATTTTTTTACGATGACATTTGTAAGGTCTCTTTATAGGAGTTAAGATAAGCCTTATAACATTCATACTGTTCTAAATACACAATCATATGAAATGCCTCACATCTTCTGACACAAGCTCAAACATCACTCAGGTTGCATTCCAAAATAATTGTGTTCAAGGACCAGTAGCCTATTTGCTGATCTCTTGCATGTAGCCTATTTCAACTTTGTATTCTTTGCATCACACCTAGATCTCAAGAAGACACATAAATATCAGGGTGTTGTTCATCCCATCCATAACAACATTTAGTATTGTTTGGTGTTATTACCATTGTCTCCTCAAGGGCTTACAAGTGGAGATATGGAATGTAATTTCCCCCACGAAGACCAATTATAGAGGAATTACTTTTGAAGTCAAAATCTATATTTGTTCTTGAATGCCGTGCAAATAAAGGGGCTCCGTTTGAAGGCACTGTCTGTTGCATTTGGGTGACAGGACCAGGAATATTTTGTCAAATCTGAGACTCTTAGCGTTTTATAATCCGTGATAGGGGAGAACACTCATTTCACCCAGAAGTTACTCCTATAATCACTGCTTAATTGCTTCTGATGCTGCTTACTGATAGTCTCCTTGTTTTCATTTAGTCACCACCATACTTTTCCAAATTTTTTAAAATATCTTACACTTTGAAAGCCTGTGCAGCCAATTCCACAGGTTTTCTATCAGCTGATGTTTTATATCTTTTGATATTTTAAGAATACAAAAACTAAATTACTCAGCTAAAGGGAGACAAAGTACATTTTTTAAAAAACATTTGTTGGGGAGAACGGGGGAATCTGAGGCATCGGGTAATGTGAGCCACCCACTGTATCTAGGCAACGGAAAACATTTGTGGTCATGTGAGATATATGTTTTCAAGCCCCTCTCATTTCCCCATGGCCCTGAAAGAGAGGACCTCATGGTGCTGTGGTAAGCATGTTTTTTTCACCAAAATAGGTATTTTGCATGTAAAAGTAAATTTTCTTGCTCAACTTAATCAACTGTTGTGCCAAAGCAAATGTATTCACGTAGAAAAACTTCTATCATACGTGTTGATGAACTACCAACATATGAAACCATGTGATGCTGATAACTGAATATTAGCCTGAAATGCTAAAAGAGTTTAGCCTGGAAATCCAGACCCTGATATCTTGAACGATAGAGGGTCTGGCCACGAACAATAGTAATTCCCAACTCCAGGGGCGGCAACAGAGCCGGCATGAACACACCCTTTTTAAATACCACTACACACATTGGATAGCCCTACGACCAATCAGAGCAATGAACACGGTGACGCGTTTACAGCGACGGAAACGAGTGTTTGTTGCCCATGGTTTGTTGTGAAAAACAGCTTGTATGGAGAATAGTTTGATCGTTATGGAGAAGATGTCCCCAAGCGACTTTTGCCGTTTCTGCAAGAAGAATATGAGGATCGCTGGTGTGCTCCAACACTGCACCAAGATTTTTGACAAACATGGGGAACTTCAAAGTGTTTCGGAAAGACTTTCCCTTGTCGGAGTGTTGGCACTAAAAACCCAAAAGTCAGATCGAATTTGTCGGAATTGTGTCGCCCTTCTGACACGACTTGAGCGTGATTTGCCGTTGTATAGGAGGTGGGTGGAGGAAGAGAAAGCAGACGAAGCCTCTGCAGCAGCATCATCTGAAGATCGTTCTAAAAAAAGAGACCGTGAGCTAACTCCTTCCAAAACTCCGAGGGCTTTCAAAAAGTTGTGCCACAACCCTCCAAGTACTGGTGGCGCTAATGCTCGAAGAAATCTTGCGGAGGTAAGTTACTTGTATGCCTACTATAATGCATTTTTAACGTCATGTAACTCTATAAAACAGCCTGGTCTTAATTACAAGGGAATTTTGTTTAAGTAGTTGTTGTTTCTTCATAGCAGCCAATATCCTTACTTGTATTTCGCATTAGCCTAGTCATGATCATGTTTTGTTACGATGTTACGTTTAATGCTCTCCATCATGCTATAGTGTCAACCAGCCCCCTCCGATTATTTCACAGCTATGTATAGGAGTAGAGATGGTTGGTCTTGGCTAGCCTAGTTAGATCTTGGTTGCCCTAAGGTTTTCAGATCTAGATTGCCACAACAAGTCAAATGTACTTCTCCGCACTTCATATTAACATGTCACAACTGTTTCAATGTATGCATATACTCACTGCATCATATTAAATAGTAGGCCTACAATCAGTTGCCACAGTAATTCCATTTAACATTATCTTTCAGGTCATCAGTAAACACCCATCACAGATGTCTGGTTCAAAAGAGGCGTTGGTAAAGCATTTATACCACAAAAACTGGAAGGCGGCTGCTAAATTAATAATGCAGCATAAGGATCTTTCAGAGGAAGTAAAACTCATCATACTATCACTTATTGGTAAAGAAAGCAGAACACTCTGCAACCCCAGCCAACAATTCATGCTGTGGAGGTCATCACCTGAAGGTCTGAAGTTATTCTCATTTTCCAACCTTGAGTCCGATCTTCAGCGTCTCTCACCATTCTTGTTGTCTTTGCAACCGTAAGTGATGATTCCCGTCCTGCCACTTGTGCTGCTGCTGCCATAGCGCTAAGGGGAAGAGAACCCCGTCTTTCAGCATTTGCCTATTACATCAATGCGGTTCTTCAGTATGGGGGTGCAAAGAAGGCAGTCTTCGAAAGGCTAAGCAAACTTTGTATCACAACGGCTCACACAAATGCTATTAGAAAGCAGAATGAATTGGCCAATGCATGCTGGTCTTTGGCTGTTGAAGGGCCAGAATGAAGCATTTCTGAACCTGAAAGCTGAGCCTTGCATCCCAGCCAGACAGTCAGACGAGGAAATCTGTAGAGATCCCAATCCCAAAACCGATTCTGAAACGATACTCAAAGATTTCAGGAACATGGACCATCTTCAGTTGTCAGGTGAGAAGTTGGGCGTGAGACACACATACAAACGCAC
Organism: Hyperoplus lanceolatus; assembly: GCA_026929865.2. Taxonomy (NCBI): domain Eukaryota; kingdom Metazoa; phylum Chordata; class Actinopteri; order Uranoscopiformes; family Ammodytidae; genus Hyperoplus; species Hyperoplus lanceolatus. The sequence goes on from CM049399.1 coordinate 8,569,197, forward strand.
ACACACGTTATTAAATCTACATGTAAGGGGTGATGTTTTCTAATGCCTTTGTTTAATTCCTTACAACAGAGGAGTTCATTGAAAGACGTGCCAAGGGGCTCACATCCCTGCCATTGCCTGCCATACCGCCGACTTCCCCACCTACATATTCAATCATATTTGATAATTTGGACTTTTACGTCCACACACACCATCAGTCCACCCTCCGTAGTAACACATCCATACACTGGGTACATCACATAGCACATCTCTACATACCACTTGGCCAACGACAAACCACTAACAGACCTCCCTCAGTATGACCTGGGTATGTCTCTCCCCGGACTGGAGACACAAACGCATATGCGGAGAGAATTTATCGTACTCGGAAGCCAAATCCTGGCAAAATACCTGGCCGTTTTTAAGCCATTCTCCGACGTGGTGGTGCATCACATGCCACATGAATACTCGGACGAAATGGCAAAGCCTTCCACTGCTGTAAGAACAGAATTTGAGTAATGCCTGTATGTACAACTAACATTCTGTGTAGCAAAATACAAAGTGACATCACCATCTTCTAATTACAGTACCCATTAGGACTCATTTTCAAAAATGAAAATAAAACCAGAGAGTTGGTAGATGTACTTCACCACATTCAGAGCAAGTAAGTCATCTTTTCCTGTTAACATGTGAACTTTTGTAGTTTTTGTAAAACTACTTTTTTGTCCTCTTTGTAGGTATGTCACAAAAGGCCCTGATGGAGTGTCATCCTTGTTAGTGGGAGGTGACTGCCTCACTGAAGCCAATTGCCGAAATATACAGTGGGCCTTTGCTGATGGGTCCACCAAGGAGGACAGACTGGAAGGCATGATATTCAAGTTTGAAGACTGGCATGCCATTAGAGTACTATTTGAAGTAATGCAGAACAGTGTAATCTAATGTATGATCTTTCCTTTTAATTATTTGATTTGCGTTTTATTTTTCATACTAATATAGATATTTTGTTTTTCTTTATTTTGGCCTCAGATCCACTTCAAGATTTTCTATGACGATAAGTCTGCAAAGGACCATGGGACACTTTGCACCAACATGACAAAGATGAGGTACAACAGATGTGTAATTGCTGAAATGGTTTTAACATATTCAAGTAATCTTTGCTGCCCAGCCGATAGAACATGTGTTTGCTTTGTAATGTCCACCATTATTGAAATTGTTAACTATTTGTTCTGCATTTTTTTGCTGATGCACAAAATCCAGTCAACATGGACATGTCTGGATACCCCTTGAATTTATGTTCTGAGTTGTTGGATGAGAAATGCACACCTGACGTCATGAAATGCAGATTCATTCACGAGGTGGTTCAATGAATTTTCCAGACTGGTATGGTTTTTTGAATTTGGTATGGTGTATTAACCTACTTTGCTAACATTTGACCTTTTTGTGTTGGAACTGTCAGTTGCAAGGTGGTGTGAGATCTTTCTAACAAACATACAAACCAAATAATTGAAGCCCTGAGAGAGAAGGGAGTGTTTTCAAATGAAACAACACAACAAAAAAACACACTGACCATGTCTTTGGGGAACGAGTGGATTATTACCCTTCATTGCTGTTTGTAACATATGCCTTTTCTTCTATTTGACTTAGCAATCCCTGACTCATTTGTTCCTGAAGACATCGCTGACGGATCACCTGAAATAAGGAGGGTCTGGTTACATGAGAAGACACCAGAGGTTGTGGACAAATGCATCATGCTTGGCGATGTCCCAGAAGCTGTGAGCAGCGTCCAGGAAGCTTTGGTGACATCTACAAAAAAAAGCAGTTTCCCTGTCGAGGGCAGGGATGTGGACATGTGTACACGTACCTCAAGGCAAGAGACAACCATGAAAGGAAGATGCACAACATTGATATTTCTCCTCAGACATTGCCCGAGAAGACCACATCCTCCAACCGTGACCACAAAAAAGATCACACCTTGGCACGGGTCAGCTTTGGGTTCCTTCTCTTAGACATGCTGTATGCAGTGAAAGAGGGTGATGGCGAGAGACTAATGAGGCTGTACAAGGTTGCCCTGCTCTTTTACAAAGCCTATGGGCATGGCCACTATGCCTACAGCACTTTTCTACTAACACTGCAGGTGAATGCTTCTTTGACCCCTCGCATGGCTCACAGTGTTACTTGGAACAGGTTTTGGAACAGCAGGGGAGGGAAGGGGAGAAACATACCACTAGATCTTCACCTTGAACACATGAACAATTTCCTGAAGACATTTCTGAAGGGTCTTGGACCAAACCTGTCTGAAAAATCGGCACACAGACTCAGCCAGTCCATCGGAGTCCTAAAGGAAATGTTGAACAAGGTGGATGCCGAATTGCATGTCAACAGTCCAACTGGCACCCATCATGCAGAGCAGCAGAGTCAGGATGTTTTAACACTAATGGAGGTTTTCATGGAGGGAGAACTTTTTACAGACATACCTGGCAGACAATTCAATGCCTTCCCTGCCTTTGACAAGAGCCTGCTAGGTAGGATCAAGCACAGAGAGCTTTGGCAATGGATGAAGATGAAAATGAAGGACTGGAGAAAATGCAAATCTGACTGGCATGTCAGGTTGAGTGCACACCCATTGTTTATTTATTTATTATTCTTTCGGACAATTCCACACAATACACAATTTTCTCTTGCAAATAGTCATACATCATACTTTGTGTTGTCCGAAGGGAGACGGAAGAAGCCAAAGGCTTATCAGGTCCCGCCCCCATTTTCATCAAATTCGGATTCAGTTACAGAAAATAAAAATAAAACAAACAATTTTTTTTATTATATATATATATATATATATATATATACATATACATTTTTTTAAGAATCTGCAGTCCAATACACAGTCAATTTTAATCTAAATAAAAATAATATGTAAATAGTTACATCAATTTCTTTTTAAAGAGTTTTTCAAGTTATTTATTTTATTCAAGTGTAAACCTTTCTTGATTTTCTCTACTTATGACATCTATTGCAGTATGTCCGTCCTGGGAGAGAGATCCCTTACTCTGTCGACTCTCCCTGAGATTTCTTAAATTTTTTTTTATTCCCGGTAAAGGATTTTTACTGGGAGTTTGTTCTCAGCCGAGCTAAGGGTGTAAGGGCAGGGTGTCATATTGTATCATATTGTATGAAATGTAAAGCCCACTGAGACAAATGTATTTGTGATTTTGGGCTATACAAATAAAACTTATTTTATTTTATTTATGATTTGATATGATTTGGCAATTATATTTTTTACTGCATATATGCAAGTTCAAGCGTGTTTTTATGTGAGGTTTTTTAGTACCTGTATTTAATAACTTTAACGCATATTTTTGTTTTGTATTGTAGAATAAACACAATGACAACAATTTGACAAGTATCCATCTCCAACTTTATTCACATGCAGTAATTTTCAAACAGTTGAAGGCATATTGGAGCAGAACTATGTCAAAAGTATTACAGTGATGCTATTTACAAGTGTTTACAGTGATGCTATTTACAAGTGTTTACATACTGCCGTTTGTAATTAGTCTGAGCTCAGCAGTAAAGAAAGTCCAGATTCTGAACTGCTGCATGATGTTAGCATGTTTCCCTCATTCTCCTCATCAAAGTACCCTGTGTAATCTGTGTCTGGCACCAAAAACTCATCAAGAGGCAGATCAACTTCAGAGAATTCAAAGTCACAGAAGATCTCAAAAAATACTCTTAATATTTCCTGTGCATGTTTTCTTCTGAATACAGGGAGATTATCAATGATGTAGCTGACATCAAATATCTTGGTGCTGTGTTTCAGAACAGAGTCAATTAGCTCACTGCTAAAACCTGTGCAATCTGATCTATTAGTGTACAGAGGTATGTCTTCCTGGACTAAGCTGTTCTTGTATTCCACAAGAAGGTCCCTCACCAAAACTTGTTGTTCCTGTGTTACTTCTCTGCTTTTATCGGGTTGGGAAACTTCCTGTTTTAACAATTCGTATCCAAGGGTTCCCACATCACAGCCATCAGAGCAACAAGAACAGAGAGAATGGCAATAGGTGCAGCACAAATGTCCCGGTTCAACTTTTTCTGTGTGGTGTTCAAAGTGGGAGTACAGGGCTTTGCTAAAGCAGCTAGTGATGCCTTTTGCAACTAACAATTTCACTGCTTTGTCTACTTTAGTGTGCTGCCTTATTACGTAGACAACAGCGTGTGACTGGGACCCATCTCTCCCGGCCCTGCCAACTTCTTGAAGGATAGCCTCTACATCCTCTGGTACCCCATAAAGGACCACATGAGAGACACAGGGAAAGTTTAACCCCATCCCAAGAGCAGTTGTCGCCACAACAACTCTGCACGCACCATCTCCGCCCAGTGATGACAGTACTCTACTCTTGTTCTGAGGAAGGGTCTGACTGTGGAACATACCAATGAGTAGATTCTCTGTCTTCGGTTCTTGGTCTCTGTCAACCCAGCAATGCTCACCTAGTTCTGCTTTTAGATAGCAGAACACTTTTCCAACGGCCTTAAGTGTTCCGACAGTAAATTATTATAGGTAACATCTTAGGGCCCTGCTCTTTCACTTCCCTGACAATCCAATCAACGCAATTAAGTGAGCAGACACTCTAGTCAGACCAAGCCTAATGTTGGTCCTGTTTGGGCTGATGAACACTTGGGTAGCGTTCTCCAAATGCAGCTATGTTGTTTGTTTACCATCAGGACTTCTATTCGCAGCAAGTGTCGTCATCCGGTTACGTCCGCCCCAGAGCACCATACATAGGGCTGGTCCGCCCATGTCAGATAGAACCAATTGAAACGTGAAGCCAGATTTCTGGTTTTCTTGAAAAAGTTTCAACGGAGCGTGTCCAGACCAACACGCGCAGCAAATTTAATTTGCCAGCGCCTAGTGGCAGGTCTGGGAATGCCAGGCTAAAGAGAGGTAGTTTTTTCTCAAATTGTGGTGGTGGGGGAAAGTGAGCCAAATGCTGTGGGGGAAAGTGAGCCACTGTCTCACTTTCCCCCACCATGAGGTTAAGTTTAGTCTTAAACATATTTTAATGTAATATTACATGACATATGTTTTATTTTAATGTGATACACATTGTAGAAAAGCCATCATGCCAAGGAAATACACCAGGAAGACAACCTGGGGCAACCATACGGAAAGAGCACCTTCTCATCTTTCCCTGTAACCTTCAGGGCTGGACTGTAGTGTAGGCCTAGTTGTAGAGTATGACAGGCTGATGTTATAATCCAGTTGGGTCTTCTCCTGTGTTCTGAGTCCCAGGCTGTTCTCGCTGGTTCTGATTTTCCTATGCTTTGACCCCCAGACACTAGCTGGCTCTAATGGTCCTGTGTTCTGACCCCCAGACTGTGTTCTAATCTAACTGTTTCTATCTTTCATTTGAATCTTATTAAAACCTTTTGAATTATAATATGCTGTATTTGATTTTGTTCAGAGTTACTTTCAAGTATTTAGAAACTTTGCTTTGCTTAATTTAGGGGCGGCAGTGGCGAAGTGGGTAGGAAGTTCGCCTCTGGTGTGCAGGGTCGGAGATTTGATCCCCCGTCTCCCCGCCACATGTCAAAGTGTCCCTGGGCAAGACACTGAACCCCGAATTGCTCCCGATAGTTAGCTTAGTTAGCTTAGCACCCTAGTGCTAAGCCTACCCTGCGTGGTAGCTGCTGCTATCGGTGTATGAATGTGTGTGTGACTGGGTGAATGTGTACAAAAAACAATGTAAAGCGCTTTGAGTCTGTGATAAACGGAGATACACAAACCCCATCATTCTTTTACTAGTCCGACATTAGTTCTGGAATGTGTGGCTAGCTTTCAGGATTCTTACTGTTACAATATGTGTTGTTATGGTAGTTTCAGAGTGGAAAAAGTAAGTGGATCAGTTTACCCCACAGCTGGGGTAAAGTGAGCCACATGACAACTTTTTTTAAAACAATCATATTTTCACTACCCTTTGTCTTGAAAAAATTCTGCTAATGCCCATTTCTAGGAAACATCCTGAATTAATGGGAAATGTGTAAATTTGAGTGATAAATCATTTTAGCTTGCTTAGAGGGGAGCAAATGTAAAAAGTGGCTCAGATTACCCCGTTCTCCCCTATATTACATGTATATTTTCATTGTCGTTGTGTCAACTGATCAGTGAACTTGCCGCCCAATTAGAAATGCAAAACAAAAAGCCAAGGAGGCCTGAACTAAACGATGAACCATAAGGGGCAGTGAGAGCACATGAGACATGAGGTTGCTGTTTTTGATTGATCAGAAGGTATTTCAAAAGAAACTAGAACTGCAAGCAGTTGTGGACGGGGGCCAAGCCTTCCACGCGACTCGGGATCGGGCGTCGTCGTCCGCGGCGCCGGCCCCTCGCTTCACGGAATCCGGGGATGTGAAGTTTTTGAATGTGGGATGTTCGGTTTGGGAGTAATAGACCAAAGGCGAAAAAATGGCAGAGAAAGATGCTCAAGTGTGTTTGTGGCGCCCCCTTTTGCAGCAATTTACAGAAAAAGTAAAACCAACCTGAGAACCATAGGACAAACACATGTGTGAAGTTTGGTGTTAATAGGATGAAACGTTTTGGATTTAGGAGCAGTTTGGTCCAAGGTAGCTAAAGTGCAAATCTTTAAAGCGCTACCGTTTGGTCTTCCGATGGTCGTAGACAAATTCTTTAAACAACTTTTGCTCGTGGGAGTCCATAGATCATAATGCTTTTGGTTTCGTCCAAATCGGGCAAAAACTGTAGGAGGTGTGTGTTCTGGCGACTGACACAGTTTTTGCGATGTAGCGAAAAATCTATATATACGCAAATGGGCGTGGCCTATCCTAAAAGATTCAGCTGACTTGTGAACATCTGTGGATACAAAGTTTTTGACTGTGGGACGTTCGGTGTGGAAGTTATAGCCCCAAACGCGTTTTCTTTGCTTTTTGTGGTTTTGGCGCCCCCTATGGATGACATTCGCAAAACTACGTTACAGAGAAAGATGCAGCTCAATGTACCAAACAAGTGGATGTCAAGTTTTTGAATGTGCGATGTTCGGTTGGGGAGTTATAGCAAAATCAAATTGTCAACCTCTCCATTGTAGACACTTTTTTGAATTTTCCCGCCTAAAGACTTACAAAAAGGCGAAAACAGGCAAAACAATTTAAAAACTCTTTTTTTTAATAAGTCCGGCCCACATAGGAATTTCTTGCCCATATTTTTGCCATAGACTCAGGTATGCCCCATGATAGTCTCCCTTCAGTTTCAAGAAAATCCCCCTTTTTTTTTTTTAAGGAATGTTCGCGAATCTTTAAAGCGCTACCGTTTGGTCTTCCGATGGTCGTAAAAAAACTATTTGGCCAACATTTGCTCGTGGGAGTTGGTAGAGCATAATGCTTTTGGTTTCGTCCAAATCGGGCGAAAACTCTAGGAGGAGTATGTTTTGGTGACTGACACAGTTTTTGCGATGTAGCGAAAAATGTATATATATACACAAATGGGCGTGGCCTATTTCAGAAGATGCATCTGACTTGTGGGCATCTGTGGATATAAAGTTTTTGACTGTCGGACTTTCGGTGTAGGAGTTATTGCCCCAAACGCGTTTTCCTTTGTTGTAGCGCCACCTAGTGGCCGGCATGTCTGAATCTTTTCGTCTGCGTACCAGGCACGGACCTGGATCTAGTCATGCAAGTGGCATGTCCCAACCCTTTACGGTTTGGGCTGCAGCACCAGTTTTACATGACGCCAAAGAATAATAAAAGTCCCAACAAAAACAATAGGGTTCCCTGCCCAGCAGGGCTATGGAACCGCGTTGCTCTGCAAAACGCGGTCCCAGGCCCTTCTCCGGCTTGGCCCCCTAATGACCAAACTTTTTCGAAACATCCGGGTAGCAGATTGGCTGATACAAAGGGAACGGACAGACAGGCAGGGCCCCCTGCGGGAGGATGTGGTCGAGGTGAACGTATTTTCGTTGCCTTTCTTCGCTTTTCTAGCCTTTTATATTGTTCCCTGGGTGGGCTAAGGAGTGCTGGATTCAGAACTGAAAGAAGAAAGGCCCACTTATCCGTACGAGACAGGAAGGTAATGGGTTGGTAGTTGAACCCAGCACGCTTACACTTTCCCATCAAGAAAATAAACTTTGCAGAGAGAACACAACTTTAAACACAGACACACACACACACTCACACACACACACACACACACACACACACACACACACACACACACACACACACACACACACACACACACACACACACACACACACACACACACACACACACACACACTGACATTGATTATGGCATTTTCAGCAGTGTATTTATTGAGCAGGCTGCTCATACGTATGTGCTATATATGCTGCTTGGATTTCACTCATTGACAGTACAGCGTGGAACACTTCCGATCTTGATTGCTCACAGTGCTCACATGCTACTTTATAACAATGTCAGCTATTTATAACAGAGCTCCCCCCTGAGGCTTTAAATGACAAAAAAAAAAAGTGAAAATTGAGAAAAGTGGCAAATGGAAACAATTTGTAGTATTTCTTACCTGAAGCATTTTACCACCTGTGGCCCAGTGCTGCTGAGTCTGGCTCCTTTTGACAGCAGAGGAGAAAATAAAAGGTTGTTTATTTCTGTCTTTTCGTTCTGTTTGTCATTTGAGTGTGAGGCCGTGATTTCTACCACACCTCCATCTTTCTGTCTGTGAAAAACAAAGCCGGTTTGATAAAGATAGCCATTTGATTGATTGATTGATTGATTGATTGATTGATTGATTAAATTTATTTCAGACATATCAAAACAAAAAAAATTAAAAGCATGAAAATACAAAAAAAAAAATATATATATATATATGTTCAAATGATTTCACAAAATAAATAAAAATAAACAAAAAGTTAACAACATATTGAATTGATATGCCTGAAAAGGAGTAGGAAGAAGTATAAACCACAGCTCAATAACTCATATTTGTTATATTAGCTTCCTGTGTTCCTCATAATCTTTTTCTACAAATCTATACAATTCGTTATACTATATTTGATACATACAAATATACAACTTGATACTATACTTTTTTATATTTATACAATCCATATATCTATATCTATTATACATACATCCACAAAAAAATACATCTACAAAAATATATCTATTATACGCATTTATACAATCTTTATACGCATTTATACAATCCATATATCTATATCTTTGTATTTGTACAATTCACATATCTATATAATTCACATATCTATACAATCAATATATCTATATATAAATACAAATATTCATTCAATATGATGATGCACCATAATTACACTTTAAATTCTCTCCCTCATCCCTGTACCTTTTAAAAATCATTACTTTGATTTCTTTTTTTAACTGAATCATGTTTGGACATTGCTTTAGCTCCGTGCTCATACCATTCCACACTTTCACACCACCAATTGAAATGCATTGACATTTTAAAGTCGTGCGAACAGCTAGCGTCTTAAAATCTAACTGTTCTCTCAAATTATAACCCCCCTCTCTATCAAAAAAAGTTTTTGAATGTTACCTGGAAGCAGTTTATTTCTAGCTTTGAACATGATTTGTGTAATTTGATAATCAACCAGGTCCTTGAACTTTATGATCCGGGAATGTAAAAAGAGGAGGTTGGTGTGATCATAATATCCAGCTTTATTGATTATTCTTATGGCTAGTTTTTGAAGTGTGACTAGTGGTAGCAGTGGGCTTTTGTAAGTGGTCCCCCAGACCTCCACACAGTAATTTAAATAAGGTAATATCATTGAACAGTAAAGAATATGCAATGATTTGTGATCCAATATATGCTTTGCTTTACCCAGGACTGAGATGCTTCGTGACAGTTTTGATTTAACATGTTTTATGTGAGGTTTCCAGCATAGCTTGTGGTCTATTGTCACACCCAGGAATTTATTTACATACACTCTTTCAATATTAACACCATCTATCTTAACATTTACATCACTATTTAAATTACAATTTCCAAACAACATGATTTTTGTTTTGCTTAAATTCAATGATAATTTATTATTGTCAAACCACCATTTTAATTTGCTCATTTCAGATGTAATTGACTCCAGAAGCTGTTGCAAGTCCTCTCCCGTACAAAAAATATTTGTGTCATCTGCAAATAACACAAATTGTAAAATATTTGATGTTTTACATATGACATTTATGTATAGAATAAAAAGAATTGGCCCTAACACTGACCCCTGGGGGACCCCACAGGCAATGTCCAAACAAGCTGACACGTATTGACCCATCTTCACAAACTGTTGCCTGTTCTGCAGATAGCTCCTCAGCCAGTTTAATACAAACCCCTGATACCATACCGTTCTAATTTATTAATTGATATATCATGATTTATGGTATCAAATGCTTTTTTAAGATCAATAAAAACACCAGCTGCATATTTCTTTTGGTCCAAGGAATTTGTAATCTTTTCAATTAGCTCGATGACTGCTAATGAAGTGGATCGGTTGGGTCTGAATCCATATTGGCTGTCAGTTAGTAAATTGTGTTTATTGATGAATTTGTTAAGTCTATCAGCAAATACTTTTTCTAAGATTTTTGAGAATTGAGGAAGCAGTGAAATAGGCCTGTAGTTTGTGAAGTGGTGTTTGTCTCCAGTTTTGTACAGCGGTATGACTTTTGCAATTTTAATTTTTCTTGGGAATTTACCAGTTTTAAATGATAAATTACAGATGTGCGTTAATGGTTTCGAAATTCCGTGAATTACATCTTTGATTATTCTCATGTCAATGTCACTATAGTCAGTGGAAGTTTTATTTTTGCATTTATGGACAATCTCTATAATTTCACTCTCTTCCACTGCTGTTAGAAACATTGATTTTGGATTAATGTCTATGAAATCATTAATCCTGTCATCAGATCTCACAGGAACAGGTATTTTGTCAGCCAGTATTGGTCCAACATTTACAAAATATTGGTTGAAGCCATTTACTGCATCATCCATATTATCAATAGTCATATCATTTTCAATAAATTCATGTGGATAATTAACTTGTCTAGAACCATTTTCAATAACATTATTTAGTATATTCCATAGACCTTTAATATTGTTTTTATTTTTATCTAATAATTTTCTGTAATATTCTTTCTAACTAATTCTCATAATGTTAGTTAGCTTATTTCTATATTTCTTATATTTATTTTCTGCGTCTTTGGTTCTAAGCTTTATAAATTCTGTATATAGTGTATTTTTCTTTTTGCAGGCATTTTGTAATCCCTTAGTTATCCATGGACTATCTGAATATTTAAATTTAATTTTAATTTCTTTTATAGGGCAATATTTATCATACAACAATTGAAATATCCCTAAGAATATTTCATAACCTTTATCAATATTTTCTTCTTTATATATTAGTTCCCAAATTTGATTTAATAATTCATTTTTTAAAGCGTTTATTGCCTCTTCTGTCCGTACTCTTCTGTAATTGAATGTACTCTCCCGTTTTTCCCTCTTGTAGTTGTTATTGTACACAAGAAACACTGGCAGATGGTCACTGACATCATTGATCATTAATCCACTTATTGTATTATTGTCTATAACGTTTGTAAATATGTTGTCTATCAATGTGGCACAGTGAGATGTGATCCTGCTTGGTCTGGTGATTTTTGGATAGAGACATAGACTGTACATTGTATTTATAAAGTCATCAGTTGGTTTGTGATTATTGGGATTAAGAAGATCTATGTTAAAATCCCCACAGATAAATATGACCTTTTGTTTTGACAATGTGTACATTTTTTCCATCCATTCCTTGAATTGATCAATATTGGAACCCGGTGCTCTATAAATACAGCTAACAATCACATTCTTCTTATTTTCCATGCAGATTTCAACAGTTAAACATTCTAATACATTTCCGATTGCAGTTGTCATTTCATCAACCACCTTGCAATTAAGGTTTATGTCCACATACACAGCCACTCCTCCTCCAGTCTTGTTCACTCTGTTTCTGGAGTTCAGTTCATAGCCATCTAGTTCAAAGTCTACCCCCTTTTCAGGGTTGATCCAAGTTTCTGATATTGCAATTACGTTAAATGGTTGTGAAAATTGACGTAAATATTCCTTAATGTATTGGAAATTTGCATACAAACTTCTACTGTTAAAATGAATGATGGATAGTTTCTGATCTTAATGGTCGTATTGTACTGTTCATATGTTTAATAGCTGCAGTCGGCATTGTTGCTAAAGAAGAAGTTATTTTCTGGGTCGATATTGTCTTCCATGTCTTGTAAATTGTGCTCCGTATATTCGAATGTTTTCAGTTCCAGTTTATCACAATCGGCAATCATTTGTGTTATACGTACCGGCATAGTGTGTCCAGATGTAGATGAATTATTTCCTTCAGAGTGTGTCATGATTGTGTATGTTTATTACTCACTGTGTTTCCAGTTCAGACTCACTGGAACTTGTCCAGCTCCGCAATGTCTCTTATCACCATCACTTTGGCCTCTTCAGGTGAACCATTTAGTTTGATGAAGATTTTGCAATTTCCAGTCCAAGTGTTCTGGATTTTTTTCTGCTTTTTTAAATTGCGAGCCATTCTGGCAATGTCGGCGTTCTGCTTTGTCAGATGCTCGTTTAGGAACACGTTTGTTCCTTTCAGCTTCCTCCCCTGTTTCAGCAGTGCGGTCTTGTGTTTGCGGTTAGCAAACCTGATGATGACCGCTGGAATGTTGCTGGCTTTCCTCCTGGGCAGTGGGTGGCATGCCTCGATGTCACTGCAGTGTAGGTCAATCCCCTGTGTCTGCAGGAAAGCAGCCACCTGTTGCTCCGTTGAGCTTCCATCTCTTTCACCGGGCTCCCCCCCGTTGTCATCGGTCACCGCCCGGGCGTATGACCGGGGTTTAACGTGGAGCCCGGTAACGATGACGTTGTTTATCCTTGTGTACTGTTCCAGGTCAGACACTCTGCCTTCAAGGTGGATAATTTGTTTATCCTTTTCTTCGCTCTTCAACCGCAACATTTTTATCTCCCCGGCCAGGTCTAGGATGTCACGTTGTTGTTTCCTCATCGCGGATACTTCTTCATAAAGGAAGTCGAGAGACCGTTTAATGTCCTCGGCTTCTTCGGCCGTGAAAGCCTTCTTCGGCCCCATACTTCCCGGTGTCGAACTTTCACCTGCTTTTGGCAGCTGTCAGCCGGCCAGCTGTTAGCACTGTCGGCTGGTAGCCTAGCAGCCAGATGCTAGTCTTCGCTAGCTCTGCTACCGTTTACACTGTCCGTTGTTCCAAATCAGAGTCGTTAACCAGGCAGGGGTCTTTACCGTGTATCAATCAGTCCAATGTCCGAAATCCAAAATCAGTGGTCGATAATCCAGAAAAGTGTCAAAAAGCCAAGTACCAAACAATTCACAGAAATTTTCAAACTCACAGACAGGAAGCGGAAGAGACTCCACGAAGCGAAAAAATCAACCAATCAACCATTTCAAGTATTTAGATTAAGTAATTACCTTAAATCAGGGGTGGCCACTGTTTTTCAGCTTGTGAGCTACTTTTAAAATGACCAAGTCAAAGTGAGCTACCACCTACTATTAGGGGTTAAAAGTCACGGTTCGGTACGTACCTCGGTTTTTAAGTCACAGTTCTGTTCTGTACGGTACGGTTCTCAGTTAAGAGGAAACATGTCTGCAGAATTGCCACGCTAGAGCCTCCAATGTCCTGCTGGAGGAAAATAGTAGCCAGCAGAGAACCAGACCTTCCTAGGGGGGTCCGGGGGCATGCCCCCCCTGTGAGATTTTTTTTCACCTTTTTAAAGTGAAATGCATGAATCTGGTGCACTTTGAGAGGAAAATTAAGAGGCTAAATATGAGGAATTTTGTGTGAACAAATAATTTGGAGACACTGGGTCTGATGAATTAGAAGCAATTGAAGAAGGACACATGGATTTTCCATACAAATATTAATTTAAAATAAAAAAAATGTATGCAGGGTCCTCTGGGTTGGGCTTGGAGCTCTTTTTCTTTAACAAGACCTATTTCTCTGTAATATACTGAATGCATTTAAATGCAGTCAGAGGAACAAAGCAGAATAACTCTTGTCCAGCTATGCCGTGATCTTAATATAAAAAACACAAACTCACATATTCATCCACGCCCCCCTGCCATAACCAAACTGTGTATAACCAAAACTGCCATAACCAAACAGTGGGGCCCCACAGTTTGAAAACCACTGGCGTAAGCAATTCTAATTTAAAAGAGCAAGAAATATACACAAATGCATAGGTTTATCTTAAAGGCAGACTTATAGAGTCATACAAAAAAAAATCCTTCTCAATGATCACTTCTGCCCCACTAGAATATGTGGTGCACAGTCTTCCTCTCTCTGGCTGTATTTTACATAGTAGAATTTGTCAAAGTGCAGAAGCCTCTCCACTTCCTTGACTTGGATTAGCTTTGGTTAGCTCACTGGCTAACAAACCGATATGTACTGTATGTCAAATTAGAAAGTGGTGTCCTCTCTCCCTCCACCGAACGTCGGCGCATGCTCGCACGGCTCGTTCGCTCTTTCATAGTAAAAAAAAAATATATATATTATTATAATTTTTTTTTTTTTTTTTTTTTTTTTAAGAATGCCACGCGATCGACCCACACTACCCTCGCGATCGACCGGTACATGGGACATGGGATTCAATGGACAAGTGGAATGTATGTAATCTAGTGTCACTTATTAGTCTCATTGTTCACTGCATCACAGCTGGGTGGTTAGGGTAAGGCTAAGGGGACAGGGAGAGGTAGGAGCGACACACATACACACCCCCACACACAGACATGCTGTTCTCTATTATAAAGTTAGATTACTTAGAAATGTGGGACCATCAGGCAGTGGGAACGTAAACACGCTCCCCTGACCCGCGGTGTTAACACAAGCCGAAGATCGAATTTTACCGTACTGCACCAAACCAAACCGAACTGCACTGCTCGGCGGAAACAAAACGATATTGACCAGCTGCTCCTCTGTTGTTTTATTGACAAAGTAGCTCAAGCAGTGTTTGTTGTTGTATTACCGGGCTTGTGCCACAGGTGCTGTCAAATCAACCAAGACTGGAAGGAAATCTTAAAAGAATTACCACTTCATGTGAAATAATGAGGAGCAAAATTGACTAAGCAAGCATTGAAAATTCCGACAGAACTCGTATGGCTACCAATCAACTTTTTCAAAGTCAATTTCAATTGCGTCATGGTGCTCAAGCTGCGGCGTATATCTTTTTAAATTACAATTACACTTGAATAGATTTTACAAAACGCATTTGATATAGTAGAGGACTCCCCCCTCCCCCTCCCCCTCCCGCTGGAAATAAATCTACCAGTGAGTTTTGGAGCCACAGGTGCGCTCATCTAGGCTTTTGCGTCATTTATCAATCACACAGCGTCTGCCCTATCTCCTCCTCATCTACTTTTCTATCTTCTTCTTGTTGTTCTCAGTAAACATTCCGACCCATGTGTGTTTTTTTTCTTTTGTGTTCTGGTGCACGTCTAAAGCGCTCCGTTCATTCACTCTGATCCATCATGCCTGGCAGGAGCTCAGCTGGGGAAGGAGCTGCAGCCATTTTCTTGAAACGAGCCATCGCCATGCCAACGGTGAGGTAATTTGTCTCGTCTTTTTGCGGATGCTGCATCCAACGCCCCACCTGGACTCAGTCTGTTGTCTATGTGCGTGTGTGTGTGTGTGTGTGTGTGTGTGTGTGCGTGCGTGTGCGGGTGTGTGGATGTGCATGTGTGTGTGTGTGTGTGTACATATGTGTGTTTGTGTATATCTGTGTGTTTCTGTGTGCCTTTT
>CM049399.1:8587500-8690000 GCA_026929865.2 Hyperoplus lanceolatus
AAACACAATGGAAACAACCAGTGAACAGGTTCCAGAAGACAGGGTCTGAAACACTGAGGCTAAAACTGAGCTTTTCAGACAGAGGGTGAAAAACGCTGGAAATAAGAGATAAAGAAATAGGCAGTGTGAGATTAATTATGTTTTTTTTTAACAATAAACCATGAAAACCTCTTCTAGTAGACACCAACAATACATATTGTAACCCCCAAAATAAACATAATATGTCCCCTTTAAACTTTGCTATATCATATATACTGGGTACCTTATGGTTGCCCTCAGATGGAGAAAGGATGCATGTCCTTCATGAACCCTGTTTGGCTTGAACTGACAGTGTAGCTCCCTCTTTTCTTGAAACCGTTTTGAGGATACAGTGCCTTGTTTTGCGAACCGTAAACTAATGTTGCACAACTTTGTGTTGGTTTCCGTTCGTTTAGGGTTCAAAACTTGAACAAAAAAAAACGAAATACTCATACCAATACCAATATAGTCACTTTGTCTCCCTCGCTGGTGTCTGACAGGCTCATATTAGATAAGAGCCATTTTCTTTTGGCAGCCAATCAACAAGACAAATGACAACCTTTGACGGGATGAAAAGGACACTTACTTGCTTCTTCTTGGCAGGTACACAGAGAGAAGTTTAGAGACCGGTGGAGTAGGGGTGGAGTGTATTGTGTGGCATGCATCTAGGCAGCTCTCTTGGGAGCCAATCACAAGCTTCCAGTGTACACTGTCCTTTGATTGGTACATGTCCTTTAATGGGAGACCAAGGGTGTTACTTCTTAGCTGTTCCTTTTTTTCTCCCAAGGGGAACACAATGGGATCGGATGCTTAACTCATGACAGAAGAGGATAACTGGAACCTTCAAAATAAACCACGGATGAAGGTTCACGCTGTACCTAGAAACCTGGAACTAAAGAGTGACAGTACAGTGAGTTGCAGTTGACGAAGTCCTACAATCTTTCAATCGTTTCTTAGGGGATAGCTTTTGTTCCTGGAAAGGCAAAAAGAACACTATAGAGCAAGTCTAAGTCGGCAGAGTCCATAATTGTCTCAATGAAATGAATTCCATACTCTCACAAATTCATAGATAGTGAAAGAAAGTAGTACAAAGGGACAAGGGATTCTCAGCCGGTCAAAAATAACCCATTGTGAATGGACATACTGTGTAGGTGATATACACTATATATTTTTTTTAAATTGAATTTTACTTAGGAAATGAATGTGTCAAACAGTTTTAACTTATTTGTTGATTTGTTTGCTAGTTTGTTTTGTTTGCTACATTTGTAGCAGTCTTAACTCATATCTTCTTTATTCATGATGTTTCATTCGTGCCAACCTTCACATTTGTATCCTTTTGCTGTTTATTTGGGAAACTCTGCCAAGACCCAATGAATGAAACACGCTCATGATCCTATCTTACATTTAAATAAACGCAACACTTTCTAGTTAATCTCATTCCGGAGAGTGTTATTTCTTAAATGCTCTCTCTCTCTCTCTCTCTCTCTCTCTCTCTCCGGACGTGCACCTCCTCAGCTCATGCTTGGCTTTCTCCTTATCCCTTTCCACGCCTTTCTCCAAACCTCTCTCTCCCTTCGCTCCCCTCTGACTCACCTGTCTGCTGCTCCATAATTCCTGTCACCATTGCCACAGTAACTGCATGGATGAGGGGGACAGCAGCTGTCACATGTAATTGAAAAGAGAGTTACACCCCGGGTGTGTGTGTGTGTGTGTGTGTGTGTGTGTGTCTGTGTGTGTACGGTTGTGTGAGTCCATGAGAGCACCACCAAGCAAATCTTCTCTGATTTTAACGCCACTTTCCCCCTCCTCCGTTTTCTCTTCCCCACTCTCCCCAGCCATCGCAACCTTTCTTCTCTCATCCCTCCTTCCTCCAGCAGCCTAAAGCATATTCCCCTGTACCTAACCTTCTACTTTTACCTCTCCTTCTCCTTACTGTTTCCAGTCCAATCTGAGGTACTGCTTTTCTTCCCCCAAACTCTTGTTTGTCTTTCTGTTTTTTTTTTCTGAATCATTGTGTCTCTCCATTCTGTTTTAAAAGGGGAAATATGTAATGAGTTTGCTTTAAAAATGTATTAAATTAAGGTTTTGTCAAGTACAGGGCTAGGTCTACTTACTGAAAATTCCGGCCAAACGATCTGAGTGAAAGACGGGACGTAGCGGATTATATGGGACGAGGAAGTCACTCCAGAAATGTTAGAATTATTAGCTTCAGAGCATTGTATTGTTGTTTGTTATATTGTATTGATTTGTTTGGGGCATCGTGATGGACAACTATTATGCCTTTATACCGTCCACTGTGTATTATATCACCAAAGCTGTTCCCATGATACATGACGTCTTCAAACACAATATAGCATATTGACAATTAATGTGTCTTGTCCACAACTCTTCTTTCATCTTCTATATTACTCCTCTCTCATCCCTCCATCTTGCCCTGCCTCCAAGTCCTTACCTAGCTGCTGTGATATGATAACCCCCCCCCCCCACCCGACCCCCCAGTCATGGACTACCAGTCTCTGTGTCATCTGGCATGATAGATAGCACCTTTACCCTTGGGCTGAGGGCCTTCCGACGGATGGACTAAGCTCACCAGCTCAACTGCCTTATAAAAGCAAAACACAGTAAGTACACACTAAAAAAAGATTTAGGTATCCCTTTTATCTGATTTCAAGACATCTGTTTTACTCTATTACAAAAATCTAATGCCACATAAATGTCTATACATTTTTAAGGTATTGTATGGGATTCATGCCAGTGGTTTTTAATCAAGTATTCAGCCTGGGACTAAAATAAAAGCAGTACATAAAAAAAAAAAACTTTTTACAATTTGCCATCCAGCTTAAAACATTAAACCCCTTTTATCGCAACTTGACTGCCAATAGTTGCTTCACTCCGTCTTTGTAGCACAGTATAGCCGATCCCTGCTGACAAAATACACAGACACAGACACACACACACACACACACACACACACACACACACACACACACACACACACACACACACACACACACACACATACACACACACAGACACACAAAGGTGGTTTATGGCAATGTAGTATATATCACCTTTGCTGTTACTCTTCTTCCCCACTCACCCTCTAGCTGCGCCCACAGTGCCAATTTGGGTGATTTAATTGGTAGATTTAGTGTCCCGATCAAGGTGAAAGGCTGTCTGGGAGACAATTTAAAGGCCCATCAGAAGAGAGTGAAGCAAGGGTAGAAAGGGTAGCACCTGGTCAGACTTTTCCTAATGACAATTACTTCTCCTGTTCAGTTCTGAGAAAAAAGACATGGACAGGAAGATTGTTAAATGGAGGACAGAGTTGAATGCTATTGGGTTAGGTAGAGTTAAAGTGGCTACGAGGAACTTTCAGTTTCTGTTGATTCTAGTGTCCCCCTTTGGACAAAAGCAGTAGTGTTTTTATGATGCCCGGGTGATCAGAATCGGGCAAAGGCATTAAGAAAAACAAAATAAAAATAGCGTTCTTTTCACTGATGGTTTCTTCTGCTGTTAGATTAAATGTATGATCATCAGAAGAAAAAAATAGACATATTTAAAAGTCCCTCGGAGCTACCTTAAATAAAAAAATAAAAGCTGAAGGCTACCAGTCAACACGATGAAAGGGAGACAGTTCAGAAAAAAAATAATATTAGATCTGTTTTATTCCACCCCCCCGTCTCTTGTGTTTCCTTGTTTTGTGGCAGCAAAATAAAATCAGGCACAAGCCCTGTCTGACAGGGAAGAGAATAGATGAGGCAAGGAGCTCAACGCACACAGGATTACACGCCAAACTGAGGGATTTGCTCACAAAAACATCTTGTCAATTCCTTTAAAGTCAAGATATTGACTTGCACAGTGAGCGTACTCTCACCTTACTTGAGAGACGCCAGCTTCTCAACATTCGTCAATAAAAATAACACAATTGGAGCTGCCAAATGTGTGTCCTCAGTTGGATCTGAGACAAACATTCACATTGTGTATTCAGACTTTTCATGTGGGAAGTAGGCTAGAGGTTGAAGCCTTTAGTGCAGTCAGTAGAAATCAGAGGTTGGACTCAAACTGTTGATGAGGCATGGATGTCCCACATCATTTCATCAGTTTAGCTAGATGGGTCTATGCAAGAACCCTCTGTGAAGCATCTGAAAGACAGCTGTCATTCACTTTTTAAAGCGCAGGCACACACAAGCACACACAATTAATTCACTGCCATCTGTGCCTAAGTTAAAACACTTGAAATCTCCTCACTTTTTGTGGAAGCAAATATAAAACTATACTGCAAATACTGTGTGACCATGAGGAGGATGAAACTCTTTCTGGGCATTATATGTGTGTGGGAACAGTGTTAGAATTAATCCGTCTGTGTGCGTTCTCTCTGTATGGTCTACAAATGTTGATCAAATGTATTTCTCTTTAAAAAAAAACATGAACAATTGGAAAGACCTTTTGTATAGGCTTACTAGCTTCTAAAAATTCCCACTATCACTCCTTTTTAATCATGTTATATGAACACTCACTGGCAGCTGCTACAGCACACATTGTTGTGTTTGTCCCGCATTGTACAAAGAAAGGAGGGGGTGTTACATAACTTCGGTAATCCGTATATTACATAACGTACGCCTCTTTCAAATCATGGATAGGACAGGCAATGGCTAACAGTGTCAGTCCTTCGGCTGACTGACTGCCAGTGGGGCCGCTGAAACTCAAGTTATATTACAAACTATTTTTAGTGCAATCAGATATTGGACCAGTTCAAACAACATTGTCTGTTGGTACCATATATGCAAGGCCCCTAGATACTGATATCATCTCAAAGTCCGATCACGTTGAGGAGGACACTCACATCCTTATTGTAGACTGCTTTACACTTACAGTACAGTCATTTGATCAACATCTTGTGTTTCAGATTCATTAGCCACCTTTGGGGTAGCTGTCACTGCAGAAAAAAATAAACCAACTCTATCGTTTTTGGTGGTAAAGTACAATGAATTAAAAACTTATTTTCCCTCTGATGATCTTAAATGACATAGAGGAGCAAACGAGACCATTAGAGAAAACATTGCTATTTATATATAGTTATTATTCAAGATTTTGCACTGGTCCGATTGTTCCCGGGAACTGTTTACGGCAGGCAGATTTGCTCTTCTGGTCTCCATTGAATTTCATTTCATTTTGTATTTCTCACGCACACCTCTGTGCAGATTTATCCACCATGTTTATTCCAAGCTATGTCACAAAGACGAGTGCAGTTGTTTATCAAATGCCCTGGCAGAACTATGGAACTTATCTTAGCCCTTTATCCCAGAGAGAGAGAGAGAGAGAGAGAGAGCAAGAGAGAGAGAGAGAGAGAGAGAGAGGGAGGGGGGGAGGAGAGGGCAGCAAGGGGGGGGGGGGGTTATGGGGGTAAAGAAGCGATACATCCTTTAGCTTTTAATACTCTGAATGGGATTAACACCCAACTGTGTGGGAGACATGCATGTGTGTGTGTGCATGTGTGCGTGTGTGTGTGTGTGTGTGTGCGTATGGATGAACATAGATCCATCATGTCAGACCAGCCACGCTTTAATACCAACAAGCCATTTGGAGTTTCACCTCTCCCCTTCTGTCCTCCTCTCCTCCTCTCCTCCTCTACACCTCTTCATCTCTCACAGAGCATTTGGCCAGTTTTCAAATGACTGCGAGCCCCGATGAAATTAGACTGAGTGCAGCGTAATGAAGAGTGTGCCAGGGGAGAGCTGTGATATTAAATGTCACACAAACACACCCATTGCACGCGCTCGCATTAGCCACGCACGCGACCACACACTCAGCTACCGCACAGACTCAGTGCAACATGGAAACGTGGGCAGGGCTGCTGAAAGTTTTTTTTCCCCGAGGATGGCAAAAGCTTCTTTGCGCAGTCACCGTGCTTGTCACTCATTGATGCCGTGCTTCCCTCAATACTTGCTCCATTAAACTGATTGACTAAGAGAATCCAGGTTGAAAGCTTTGATCCACTATTGATTTTACCACTTACAGCCACATCAGATCCACATCCCTAGTTACATTAAAAGTCAAGGTCGATGAGGATGGAAAGCTGGTGGAAAGGGTCGTGTTGCAGTTTGAGGCACCGCAAAACAACTGTGACACGATTTGGCCCAAAATTGCCTAAATCGGTGTATGGTAAGTGTTTCGAATTCCGAAAATAACTTGGAGTCCGACTTGAAAACATAGCTAACCTTGAGTGATGTATGATGCAGGTCTTCAACTGAGCATTCACTGATATCACAAAAACAAGAATGACTATAGGGCTAGGGAGGGACGGACACAAGAGACGTGACAGACAGAAGGAGACAGGGAGTAATCAAAAAATCAAAAGGCAACTTGTGGAAAGAAAGTTTTCATTGGGGGAGATATTTTGAAGTGTAAGAAGATGAGATGCAGGCTTTGAGGAAAGATAAATGGAGAGGACAGTGAAGCAAAGAGACGGACACGCAGAGGAAAATTTTAGGGAGATGGAGAAGATTGGGGAGCGGGGAGGCAAAACGTGACGAAGATGGATACAGGGCAGATACTCAAAGGCAGAGGTTGGCTTAAGGTTAGAGGAAGATGGACTAGCGAGAGCATAAAGGAGGGGGGGGGAAGAGAGGGATGATATAATGATGGATGGATAGATGCTGGTGAGATGGAGATCTGGGCTTAGTGGTGATGGATGGAGCCGCAGCTTTCAGACCCTGTGCCTCTCCCTGGGTCCCCTTGGAGTCCAGTGTGCGTGTGTGTATGTGTGCGTGTGTGTGTGGTCGATCCAAATGCAGGTGTATGCTGTAGGCAGTTTATAGTGTATATGTATGTGTGTGCACAGATCTATGGTGTGGCAATTGGTAAGAGGAATAATAGTTAAATGTGTGTGTGTGTGTGTGTGTGTGTGTGTGTGTGTGTGTGTGTGTGTGTGGGTTGTCAGAAAGAGAGAGAGAGGGAGAGAGAGAGAGAGAGAGAGAGAGAGAGAGAGAGAGAGAGAGAGAGAGAGAGAGAGAGTGTGAGGTGGCCAATGGATAAATGTCACAGACCTAAGCGGTCTCTCTGTGTTGTGGAAGGGCTAGTTGTCTCTCCATGACAGGTCCATGAAGTGTGGGGGTCAAAAGCCAGTGGGGTCAACGCTGAGGAATCTAAATGGAGATCCGTTGGGCTTTACACTCACGCTCACAACAGCTACACTCACCTGTACAGGTTGAAGAAGCAGGAAGGACATGGCTGGGAATGTGGGGAGACTCTTGGGAGACCACTATGCCCTGTTAAGAGATGGGTCACATGGCAGATGGAGACACACATTAGCACGGGGTGGGCTCCTTTTAGGTAGCCCTGTTAGCTTGCTAGGCTAACTTTACTGTAAGAAGGTAATCCAAGCAAAATGACACACCACAAGAGGGAAAATTAGACTATTTCATAAACATTCAAAAGTTCCCCTTAGGAGGCTTAGGTAATGTCTTAGATGATTAATTGTCAGTTGATTGACTAGTTGACTAAATGAGCAACCTTTTTAGCAGTAGTACAGTCCTTTGCATAAAAAGAACATTTCAGAAGAATGAATGTGAAGCATCCATTCCAATTTAGATTTTCCAAAGCCCTAAACATCCATGCATTATTAGTAGTGTTAGACAGACAATGGCAACAGATGCAGAGTTGTAGACAGACAAGAAGGGGGTGGGGGTTACAAATAGTAGAGTAAAAGGATGTAAAATTAGAGGGAAGGCAGGTAGGTGGTAGGTGGTCCCATCAAATGAATACTATTACATAGGTGGATCAGGCACCAAATTATAGGGTCAACTCCAGAGCTGCAAAGAGAGGAAAGAGAGAAAAAAGTGGGGAGGCATAACACACAAGGACGAAGACAGAGAGCAAAGAGACTAGCCTGCCCCTTGTCTAGCTCGCTGAGCGTAGACAGCTGATAGAGATTAATGTCTTGAGTGAGTGGGCGGAGGGGAGAGAGAGAGAGGAAGGGGGAGAGAGAGAGGCAGCGCACAAGTCCGATGAATGATTGATGGAGGGAGCGACTCTAGGGCAGGGGACGACCAAAGAGGGCCACAGAAGGGGGTAGTTAGGGGCTCGAGGAAGAGTTGAGAAGTTCAGCGTCATGAGTGCGGTCCGAAGCCAGACAGTAGATTGATGAGGGCCGAGATGAAGGGACGGTGAGATGGAGTGAGTGCGGTTTGACTGCGGGGTAGGGTCGTAGATTGATGGCAAAGTGCAGACAGGTAAAGCGGGCCGTGAAAAGGGAGACACCAGCGAGGTGGGGGGGACGTGGCATTCCAACAGAAATGCTCAGGCCGCTTATGACAAATCCCGGTTTGCATTTTCAAGCTTAACTCGCCGCTAATGCATATTTTCCACTGTCAAAAGTCGGAAAGGGTACCAAAATAATTGAGCCCAAATGGGTGGAGCTACACACTGCATTCCGTTGATTGGTCGACATAATAATTTTTGTGTGAGAGATGACTGCACTACACAGGTGTGTACTCAGCAAGAGGTGTTTTTCCTTCTGCATAAAGTTAATCAGCGGGCTACACTGTGCTGTTTAACGAAGTTATGATATTTCACGGCTGCCGCGGCCAGCGCCGTTCAAAGGCTCTGATCCACAGACTGTATATACTCTGAATGCGGCTATCACTGTCTGGCATGAACCCCGCCTAACAAGTAAGGGCGCTACCAGCAGTGGAAATGCAAAGCAGATCTAGGGTAACAGTGCCCTGCCGAACCGTGCCCCGCTGAACTGAACTGTGCTGCTCAGTGCAAACAAGACATAAGTTCAAGAATGGATATGCATTTGGTCCAAACAGATTGGAAGTAGCCTGACACCACACCCTCTTCATCAATTTCAACCGCAGTGGTAAAATGTAAATGGAGTGTGTGTTTGAGTGACACACACCTGCACACACACACGGACACACGTGTACTATTTCTCCCTATAGCCAGGAGATAAGCAGTAATGGGCTCCGCCGGCACCTTCTATACACCACTCACAGTCCTGCAGCTGTATATCTCTCCGTTGCCACATTCTGTCCATTCTCTTATCTTCTGGCCTCTCACCTCTATTACTCTTAACTATTCCTCACTCCTTTCCGCCGTCTTTGCTCCCTCCACTTTCTCATCAACCCTCACTCTCCTTTCCTTTCACAATATCCTCTGCTCCTTATCTCCATTTAACCCCATATCCGTTCTGTCTGCAATTTCTTTCTTGAAACTAAACTTTTATACAATATCCAATCTCAATATACATGCCTGTTGTGATGGCATTTCTAATGTCAGGTCCAATGAGAATCACATGCACTATCTCAGGTATTATTGAACAAAAGTATTATGAAATGAATCATTTTAACATTATTAAAGGGTTCAAATGTTGGATAATGCACAAGAGAAATATATGTTGTTTTTGTTCAAAGGATCAAACAATGTTGTGGTTTTGAGGTCTGATCATACCAGAGTTTCAATAACACATCACAGTTTAAAGGAGAAGTAAGTGATGTGGTCCTTTTAGCTAACTTCCTGTCAGTGACTGTAGTTAGCAGTCCCCTCCCTCGTCCTAGGTCACCACCACATGGCCATCTTCATCAGATAGTGCCGCGATGGAGAGCAGCGAGTCATCGTTCATGGGCACAGAGACCCGCCTCTTTATAGCGCTCTGTCTCTTGATTGGATAAAAGCAAGCGGGATACTAAGATGTGTATGTGGCAATTACTGCAAAGCTGAATGACTGGGATACCTGTTTCATGAACTGTGAATACTGTTTAAGTGATTGCTCTATGAATATAGAGTGATTTAGCACTCCGCCCTCACAAAATGGCGACGCGCACAAACCAGGATTTTTGGATGCTGTGTGAATAACTGAGGTCAGCCCGGATGCTACATCCATATTATTTACTATCCATGATATAAACAAACAAATATCTCTTACTTCTCCTTTAAATAATTCAAAGTAAAATGCCCTGATCAGTATATACCCTTGTGGGGGAGAAGTACATCTGCATACTTTTTTTGTTAAGCTCAACTTTGACCTGCATATTTGCACAGTTGACCAATTGCACCAGTGTTGACCTCTTGAAGATGAAAGGATCGGAAAGTCCGAAATGGAGGAAACTGGGTTGCAATTGTTTTATGCAGTGTTTTTTGAAACACGAGTCGATGGTGCAAATACCTCTTCAGAATGAATGGAAAGGAAATTCAGACATGCTTCGGGAGCTGTTGAGAATGACTGAAGAGGTGCTTTTGTGCATTGTGTATTTTGTGATAATAACAAAGGTTTCATTTTGTTCTGCATTTATGTTCCTCTCACAGTTACCTGCACCTCCTCACACATTGTACATGCAGTGCCCAAAAGCTTCTTTTCGTTTAAAGAAAAACATATTCTAGGGTTTAAACTGAATCTGAAGTAAAAGGGACCAGATTGGGATGGGATGAAATTGGCAATGACAAAAGTTCCAGGGGCCAGGATAAGAGAGGAAGCAGTAAATTGGTTCCAAGTTGGAGAGGACAAAATGTCTTTCCAATGTAACTGGATACCATTACCTGTAATGCCTGCCGTTTTTGAAGAATGTAGATTAGTTTGAAATGAATTTCACTAGGAGCTGCGAAAACACCATACTGCAGTCAACAGGGTGTCCTTGGTTGACGAGGATTCAGAGAAGGATTGTGCTTACAGAAAGTGAGGAGAAACGTGCAGATACTGCTAGATAATGTTTTTTTTAACATTAGATTTTCACTTGTGTCTTTGCCTAATTTATTCATGTGAACGATTTGTTCAGCCCAAAAAGCAAACAAACAGACAATGCTTGTATGCAGTTACGAATGATGTACATGTTGAAGTTGGTCCCGTAACGTATTGTGATATGAGTAAAGTATGCCATTCAATATTGCAACGTATTTGGTGTTCAGGGAGTAGGAGCGTGTGTTTTTTTGTTGTGTGCACGGGAAAGGACAAGCGAGAAAGACAACTGCAATGTATCTTGCGAATTGTTTGACAAAAGTGGTCTGTGTGTGGAGCCTCTTCACCCAAGTCATACAAAACGTTTTTAAGAAAGACATAACATAGTCCAGACAGTATCCAGTCGAACAGGGAGCTAGGTTTGGAGATGAATTCAAAGGGTGTTGAATGTGATGATGGTGTTGAACGCTGAACTGAAGTCAAGGAACAACAATCTCACAAAGGTGTTGTTATGACAGTAGTAGATATTACATTGCACAGATGACTACACTTACCTATTTGTTTCAGTAAGGCAACATTGTGCTTTAACCCTCCTGTTATGTTCCGGGTCAAATTGACCCGTTTCAAAGTTTGAAGATCTATGAAAAATAGTTAAAATTATTTTTTCAGTATGAAACTTCTTCTGCTTGCCTTAATTAGGGTAATCAACATATAATATGAAAATATTTCATCTCACACATTTGCAACCACCCCCTGCATGTTTATATCACATAGATACTGTTTGGGTCAGTAGGACTGGAGGTAAAAGGGTGTCAGAAATCTAAGACCATTTCTTTTTTTACAACTGTGAGACATATTTCACCCACATCTCACATCTCACACACCCACACACATACACATGCCCATGCACGCACACACACACACACACACACACACACACACACCACACACACACACACACACACACACACAGTTGCAAGTGTTATGACCTTTGACGGGAACCATTTATGTTCCCTTGGGAAAACTCCACCCACATTCAGTGGACACTCAACAGGGGCAAAACATATAAAATATTCTCTGCATGGGAGTCCTACCAACATTACACTCTGTCAGGCAGACCTTTACACAATGAGAAGCAGAAGCAAAAGGATGACAGTCCAGGAGGCTCTGGAAGTCATCATTGATCATGACAGTGAAATAGAGGAGGATGTGTCTAAATTCTGATTCTAATGATTCTGATTTTGAACCAGATGAGGGAATTGCTATTCATATTTCTCCAAGCAAGACATTCGTGTCAAAAAATTGTGAAATTCATCCCCAAATATGCGTCAGGCAAACCTGTCTGCAGAAAGCATACAGGTGAAACTCATATAATTATAATATCATGGAAAATGAATTGGAATTGAGGCAATAAGTCATGCAAAATGGACCCAAACCAAGTACTGAGTACACATGCATGATTAGACTTTATAGAGGGCTGATATTTCTGTATTAAAAATCCCTTTTTTTATTGATTTCATGTAATATTCAAATTTTCTGAGATTTTAAATTTGGGGTTTTCGTAAACTGTGTAAACCATAATAATCTAAATTATAACAAATCAAGGCTTTGAATATCTCACCTTTCATGTAATGGGTCTATATACTATATTAGTTTCACCTTTTGAGTCAAATTACTGAAATAAATTAACTTTTGCACGATATTCTAATTTTTCGAGTTTCACCTTAAAGACAGTGCCAGGGCCCACTAGGATGGCACTGACTCGTGTGACTGACATCAAGTCAGCTTTTGAGCTGGTCATGCCAGATTCAATACAGAAAATCATTCTGGAAATGACTAATCTAGAAGGGAGGTGTGTTTTTGGGGAGAAGTGGAAGGAGCTGGACAAAACACATTTAGATGCGTATTAGGGGCTCCTCATCCTGGCTGGGGTCGAAGGATGAATCGACAGCCAGTATGTGGGATGCAGAGACAGTCAGGGCTATATTTCAAGCCACAATGTCTCTGGAGACTTTTCACATTGTCTCCAGTGTTTCAAAAGTAATAAAGTGGTGAAACATTATAAAAAAAGTTTGAACATGTATTTTTTTTTATGAAAAACGAGTGAATTATCCTTATTGAACCATTACCTGTTAGAGGTAAGGAACACTAAATTGCACTAAATATTGATGGAATAGTTAGTAATGGAGTTGGTAATGACATGTTCACATGCTTGTTAGGAGATTTAAACATGCACCGGGTCAAATTGATCCGGAACACCATTACTGTTCCTGACAAATGAACATAACAGGAGGGTTAAATGTTCTCCGCCCCTTCTACGTAATGCTAATTACAAAGTGATTAAGAATTGAATGAGATCATTTCTTTGGTTTAATCACCTATGTAATTAATTTAATAGCTACTTTTTATTTATTTATTGGTCAGGGTCTATTCAGTCACTCACAACAACAATCTAGTTTCTCTGATGTAGCTGTGACTTGTATTTTTATGCTACTTCTGCCACCCTGTTGTCAGGGTCTGCTTTGCAAAATGTATATATTTTAATCCCAATGTGGCCGTGTCTGGTTACAACAACTAAAATCAATGAATAAAAACGCTTAAGTCGCATTTTGTGGCAGCAACATTTTGGAAGAGAGTGAGATTGGACCTTTAACACTAAGTAAGCCTCCTTTTCTATTTGTCCCCCACTATTTTTTGTTCTTTTTATATCGTTCTTTTTCCATCTGCTACTTCCACAAACCCCGGTATCACGTTCACACTTCCGCAGCTCTTTATGCTCTCATCAATCCTCCTTACAGGTCCGCTTTCTTTTCACCTCAACCTTTTCTGCATACATCC
The DNA here is from genome assembly GCA_026929865.2 of Hyperoplus lanceolatus. NCBI lineage: Eukaryota > Metazoa > Chordata > Actinopteri > Uranoscopiformes > Ammodytidae > Hyperoplus > Hyperoplus lanceolatus. The sequence goes on from CM049399.1 coordinate 8,601,035, forward strand.
ATATCCGTCGTTCATTTCCATTGCCTCCCACTTTCTTTCTCTCGTCTGGCCTTTCATTTCTCTACATTCCACTTTATCCCCACCTCCCTCTGCATGCTTGTGTGTGAGTGTGTGTGTGTGTGTGTGTGTGTGTGTGTGTGTGTGTGTGTGTGTGTGTGTGTGTGTGTGTGTGTGTGTGTGTGTGTGTGTGTGTGTGTGTGTGTGTGTGTGTGTGTGTGTGTGTGTGTGTGTGTGTGTGTGTGTGTGTGTGTGTGTGTGTGTGTGTGTGTGTGTTTGTTTGTGGCAGTTGGATGCTTGTGGTTATTTTTCAGGCAGCAGCCCAGAAGATTGGACTGTCATAATCTATGGTGCTGAGTTATAAGTGTTTCTAACCCAAACTTGGGGACAGGACCATTTTTCCTCTCTTTCTCCTCTCCACCTCCCCCCCTTCTCTCTCCCTCCCTCTTCTCCCTCCATCTCTCACTCTTCCCCCTATTCCCTGTCACTATGCGTTGTCTGCAGTGATCACAATTCAAACTTCAAATTGATTACCAGCATGGATTGGAGTTTGTCATTAGAGAATCTTTGATTGATTGGACAGTACACTGTATGTTATTGTTGAAACTGTTAACTTCTCAGCTCTTTCACAGGGCACATTTTGAGCTGTGATATGTTGGTGGAAAGTTTATCATACTAAAGTCAACCAGAATGAACCCCAGCACTCCCATGATGCACTGTGGTTTTCAAAACCAGACTTTTTCAAAAGGCTTTGGCAGCTGTATCCTCTTTGTGGTTAAGCTTGTGAAGCTAAATTTATGGAGGAGTCAATTTATGGTAACGCAAGTATTGTTAACATTTCCTAGATTTTCAAAACTGCATATTTCCATGGAATATGATATTTTCTGATTATTTACCGTTGTCAGTCAACACATTATATTTTTTTATTGTTTATTTGTTGTATTTTTGTTGTTGGGCTTTTAAAATGGTAACGTGACTTATCAGGTAAACACAGGACGATACTGATAATATTGATATTAATGATTCAACAAAGACATTCACCATTGACAAACCTCACTGTGATCACAGAGGCAGTGCAATATCTATACGTATAGGAAGACACAACGTCACGACCGGGCTATTAGCTTCCGTTTCATTAGCTTCTATAACTCAGTGCGATATCTCATTCAGCATTTTCTGTAATTGGTCTTTCTGATTACATTAAGCGGAGATTTACCTTCCATATTAATTGGGGATCCATTGCAACACTAAGGGCCACACTAAGAATGGATTGCACGTGCTAATAGCTCCACAAATTGCGGCGAAATAGCGCCCGCAATCTGCTCCGTTTAACGCTTCTCTGAAGGAACATTTCAACTTCTAAGCAGTGATATCGTATGTGAGAAAATGTCTTGACTCTGTCCGGCTGTTATTACAGAGATGTTTACTAAATCCGTCAACTCTCTCGACTTGCCCATGGACCTCTTCTGTTGAGGCGTTCAGCCCGCCAAGGTCTATGGCCTTATGGGAGTTGGTGTTTGCTAGAGGCGGCTTAACACAGACACATTAAATACAACAAAAAACAGTGTTATAAGTTATCTTTAAAAAAACAACTACAGTAGCGTCCTTAAACGTATAAAACAAGCAACAAAAAAAAACACACTGGCTCTGTTCCAAGGCTGTATTTTCCATTCATATAAAATACCAAATACCAAAGGGATTTTGAATGAGGTTTTCCTATACCTTTGGACATAACCCATACATTTGTCTCTCTATACCGCAGCATCACAGAGACGTAAGTGTTAAAGAGTGTCCAACCGTGGAGCTACAGTACAAACCATTAGTGGAGTAAAAGAACAAGAGCAGTAACACACTCTACTTTTCTCTCTTTCTATTGGTGTGCATGCGTGTGTTTGAGAAAGCCTTAGAGAGGGATTAGGTCATCTTTTTGTCCCCTAAAAAAAAACTCCCATCATGCCTTGCTGCCACCTTTTCCTCACCCTCTGTGAGCAACACCGGAGAGAGTTTTCTCGACTCATTTGACGTGATCAGTTCATTAGAAAGATGAAGCACGTTCCCCCCTAATGGGTGCTCCAGCAACAACAAGGGAGAGCAGATTGCCTCCCTTTGCCTGCTAAATAATTAGACTGAGGGGAGAAAAAAGGGAAGGGACAAAACACGGGAAAACAATCTCTCCGGTCCAGGGGGATGCGGTGGAGAAGATGCCATGGAGACAGCTTGTACTACGCGCGTGTGTGTGTGTGTGTGTGTGTGTGCGTGTGTGTACGTGTGTGTACGTGTGCGCGCGTGTGTGTGTGTGTGTCAGTGTTCTTTCCCTCGCAGCCCTAAAGTTGCTCAATTGCAGACTAAGTGCATCTTTCAAAAGCTCTCTCTCCTCCTCCTTCATTCACTCAGCTGAAGCAAGGTCATTCTACACCTAGACAAAAAAAAAGAAAGCAGAATCCAGCAGGCGGAAGACAGGGGATGGAAAAGCATGCATCCCCATTCTTCTTTTTTTCCTATTCGATCAAGAGACTGTTGTTCTTTTATTGAGTTATGAGTTGAAAGCTCTATTACTTCATTGACGTTATTTACATAAGCTCCAGCTCTCTCTCTCTCTCTCTCTCTCTCTCTCTCACTCTGTCCATTCTCTCTCATTGGTAAGACTTCCTGCAAGAGGGAGAGGATTGTTCCCCCTTCTTTCACCAAAGGATTTAATTTGGGTTTACTCCGGCTACTCATCTCAAAGAGATATAGTCATGAAGACAGAAAAACATGCTGGGGGAAAGAAGCATTATTTTATTTTTTGAGCCAAAGCAACACTTAGATAATAGAAAGAATCAGGCAGCCTGGAGAGCACTGCGTAACAAAGAAACACAGTCTCATTTACTTCCTCTCTCTCTCTCTATCTATCTATCTATCTATCTATCTCTCTCTCACTCTCTCTTTTTCTCTCTTCCGCTTCCTTGTCCATCAAATACAGACGGATAACAGCGTGAGGAACATAACAAAGGCTCCGCAACACTTGGATATTTAAAAGCCTATCTGGCCTTTTAAACCATGGCAATGTAACCAAAATCCAAATCCAAAGCACAGCAAAAACCAACAAAAAAAAACAGTGTTTTATCCCCAGATCAGAACGAGCATTAGATTGGATTTGTCCGTCTGGATTCTGTGAGCAATATAGTGATAGAACTAATGGTCATCAAATGAAGCAACGTCAACATCACTGAAGGGCAGGGCTGAGAGCTGAAAGCATTTTCTCGAAAGTTTTTTTTTAATTTCTGCGATCGGGAAGCCGGGAAAAAGCCAAGCCCATATACGTATAATGCTCTTACCGGTAAGAGTTTACACACAGATGATATCAGCTAATCTCAAGCACTAATCCCTCCACCTTCATAACAAAAAGTGCATTGTGCTCGAAAAAAAAAAATAAAGAATCCTGCCGGCTACGACTTATCTAGACAATAAAGCAATATGGCAGATCCAAAAGGTAAGAGGGGGGGGGGGGGTGAGGGGGTTACAAAGACAGAAATCATTAGAATGGAAGGATAAAAGAAAATAGAAGAGATTCATGAAAAAAAGGTTAGGAGAGGTTTATGAGATTTGGGAGCCGCATGTGTTGTCTGAGAGAGGAGAATATGATTTGCTTTTATCAGTAGCAAACAAGATGTTATTAATGAAATGAGGTGTTGTTCTGCCGTGTTATGAGGGCAAGGCCAGTCATACGGATGAAGAGTTCTCATGGTCTTAGTCCCTCACTCTTTTTTCATCCACTTTTTTCTTCGCTGAATCACTTTTACTTTGGTGTCTCTTGATTATAATGTGGTTTAAAGTTAAGTCCCAAGTCCTGTTTTTCCCATTTTGAAAGCTAAGAAAGTGTTTCCACTCCAGTGAAAATTGTTCAGTGAGTTTTTGTATGTGTTTAATTACAAGTGTCTTATGTGTGTGTCAACATGAGCTTCTCGTGTCTCGGATAGAATGAATTGGATTTTTTTTTTTATATATACAAAATGCAGTGGAAATGAAGCTAAGCCCTGTGAGCTCAGGCAGTGCTCTTCAGTCCCTCTGTCACACTCACATAGGAAGCTCTGTGTAAACCAAGTTACAACGCACCCTTTTTGGTTATAGTGGCGTGACTAAGCCATCATAGCTCGGCTTGCTCTTGCGCATTCATTGCCGGCTCAACCGAAAGCTCTTCTTTTTTACTCTTGCTTTTCACACCTCCACCTCCATTATCATCCACCTGTAGGCTCTGGCTAAAATGTGCAGCCTCCAGACTGGCATATGGAGCCCTCACAGTATTGAGAACAATGTACATGAGAACAGTTTTGGAAATGATAAAATTGCACTATCTCTGAAATTCCTTGTCACCTATCACAACAATGTTTCCTAAGCCAGTATTAACAGCACTGAGTATTGGCAGTTAATGCAACATACACACATCATGACATAATTGTTAACATATCCACTCGAATAATAATAATTATTACATTGTGTTTACATCATGTCCAATATCTTTATTGTATCGATTAAACAATCAATACGATGAAGATAAAAAGTATTAAGAATGCTTGGAAAACTATTAATCTGTGTCTATTTGTCTTCAACCCAAACACCACAAGTGGTGCAAACAGCTAAATGATGTGGTATGGTCCAGGCATGCAGTAACCTTCTGCCTAATGAAAGCAAAGATTAATGAATAAATAAAGAACACGATTTTCAGAAATCATTGGCTGGTCGCCTACTAGTTTGCTTAGTAGAACTTACAGTAAACTAATAAATACATGATTAGATCCCAAATGTGTTTTGTTTTGAAGTTAAACGAGAAAAGGTTGTCGGGTTATTTTCAGTGGGGTTCTCTTCACACTGTAGTATACACATCTACACATCCAAATAATGAAGACATGAGGTGAATGAAGTGAAGACATCTTAATACAGAATCACAGGCGTAGCCGTGTTTGTGTCAAATGCATTATTGCTGCTTGCTGAATGAATGTGAGGTTTGGATCCCTTTGTGCACCCGGGCAAGAGAGATGTGATCCTACCTCTCACATTACTGATGTCTCTCTCTCTCTCTCTCTCTCTCTCTCTCTCCCTCTCCTAGTGACTCCACTCTGGGTGCTGGTTTGAAAGAGGGCCCAAGTTACAAAAGTGCTTGTCATTTGATGTGTGTGTGTGTGTGTGTGTGTGTTTGTGTGTGTGTGTGTGTGTGTGTGTGTGTGTGTGTGTGTGTGTGTGTGTGTGTGTGTGTGTGCGCGCGTGCGTGCGTGTAGACATGGAGTTGAGACATGAGGGTGCATTGTTTTTGTACGTGCAGAGTTAGAGAAATAGAAAATGCTGACCTCTGCGCTTATTGCTGTGCTTTGTCTCCTACCAGCAGGATCAGGCCAAACTGACAAAGAGTTTTCCACACATTGCTCCCTTTTGGACCAAGAACTACCTTCACCTGCAAAACATGCCAACAGACAGGAAGGTATGGTAACTGTAAAAAATGTTATTAAGAGCTAAGCTCACTGGGGTGGATTTGGTGAATCGCATCCGGTTAGAGATGAGGCAGGTTGCGTATTCGTATACAGGCTTTATTGTTGTCCACAAATTAAACAGACTGACTTGCTTGTGTTAATTATAAGCTACTCATCCAAAACAAGTGACGGGAGTGATCTTTTCCCGACTGCACATCACAAAGCATCACTCAGTAATGCCGCTGTTGGCTGAGTCACATCTTAACCGGAAATGCCCATATAAGGGCTAAAATGGCCACTCAACCACTACACAAAATAACCCATAGAGGGAGCTTTTTCCACAGTAACTTTGTGATAAAAAAATAAATATCAGTGGCCACATGACACTCCAGATAAAATAATATGCATCTTTCCAATAGCAACTTATTCATCTGAAGTGTGTGCGATGAACATGACACAAGCATTATGGAGTTCTGTGACAACACATTTTCTTAATTCGTATATTAAGAATGGATCAAATTGCTATTTTGTTTTAATGTGAAAGGGGTTTCTCGGAGTAATTCCTTTCAGCTCTACAAAGCATTTTGTAGCAACATTTGTACAATGTTAGCAACTACCTGATGAATACAGTAGCACATTTAGAAGCTAAGGATCCAGATTTCCCCCTGGGCATGGTGGGGACACAAACAGAGATAAAAGGAGATTGAAAAAATAATCAAGGAATACATTAACAATACTGGTTTATACATTAGTGTTTGAAGATCCATTTCAAAAACCTTAATATGAGAAGGTGTCAGGGGATGTTTTTAGTACAAACCAATAAGCACAAAATAGTAAGTCATGATGCTAAATCTGTGTCAGAAACAAATTGCTAACAGTATAAGCTATAGGAGCTGTGTTTTGAGAAGTACCTAAGAATAATAAGCTCATTCCTTTAATACTAACATAGGTTGTCACATTTTTCCTTTTTCCCCTTACATCTTTTTTGTTGTTGTTGAGATACAGACCTTCAACAATACATATTAAATTGGTATGCCATATAATCTACATCAGCCTCTTGCGCGTGTGCATAAACATAGCTTGGATTTTTGCCTGTTCAAAAAAACATGTATGTGCCACATCCTGCGACGGTCCTATGTGCAGGATTTCAAACTTTTCTGACTTTGGTGACACGTATGACAAACATGCTGTGAGTCATGAGTCGTGCTGTGTCTCATTTTTCTAAAAATGAAAGCTTTTCATCTGAATAAATTGCTATGATGCTATAATACCATAAGAGCGCTACACTTAGAGGCTTTGATCAGGGCTTTTACTACTCCTACTATGATAGTAATAAAAGACCCAAAGGCCTAATTTAAGTGTTGATAATATGCCTTTTAGATTCTGCATTCAGAAAAGTTTGCCAAGTGAAAATAAAGTTCACAAACCATTTTGATTTCACAGGTCCTCTTCTCATTAATTTGTCTTTTGTTCTTTTCCAATAGGAAAGGCTGAATCATATGACTAGCGTAAGGCTGAATCATATGACTAGCGTAAGGCTGAATCATATGACTAGCGTATACGTGAACAAGGTATAGAGAAACTTCAGCCGGTTCCTCATGCATGGTGAAAAGCTTCTGTGTTGATTTTACACACACATCTCGACACAGCTGTTGAGGATGGCACATATATTCTCGTGCGTTTGTGTGTGTCGGTTTAGTTAGCTAGTGTGCATGTGTGTGTATAAAAAAGATGTGGAAAGCAGCCAATGGAGTCACAGTGTTAAAAGCTTGTACACATTTGGCAGCTGGTGCTGGCAGGTAATCCAGTCGCGTGAAGGATGGAGTGCGTGCCAGACAAACGGATTTGCTTCGAATGAAAAGGTGGATATGGAAGGAGGAAGACGAGAGACAAAGGGCTGAGAATGACACCAGTGCTTTGTGTTAGCCTGGTGGAGTTATTATGATAAACTGCATATGCATGTTGTAACATGTAATATCATATGATAATATCCAATATTTTACTGTACAAAACAGGAGCTTTTGGTTACTGTCAAAACCAAAGACACTACATCGCTATATCACTGAAAACACAAGGTATAATTGTATTATAGGATCTGCTATTTAGTCAGTGTTACCTCATTGAAAAATGCATACAAACTAACAATTTAAACATAATATATCTCAAATATACAGTATGATGATATGGACTGTTATTTTAAAATGGTGCGCGTTTGTACATAATGGGCTTCCATAATATACAAACCCGATTTCACCCCAAATGGACTGGTCTCATGGGATATTCTGAGACAATGCTTGAGGCAGTAATTATTAACTCAAACATTTATGTAACTACAAATGGCATTTATAATGCAAGCATGTTATTTAAATAAACTTCCAGATACCGTTTTTGATCACCGAAAAGAGTAGTAAGTAAAGGTGCTGTAAAAACTGTGTTATGCCTATGACTTTGTCTTACATACATTTGCTAGTATATTTCTTGCTGCGCCATAAAGTTAGCTGTTCATAGCTTTCATTATATTTTAGCACAGGGTCAAACTACACAATCATTAAGTCAAGTGCTGTCTTGATGGACAATAGTTAATAGCAACCTGGTATAACAATGGTTGCCCACAATGTCTTTTACGTGCTGAAACATACCGTGACAGGAGGCAAACCTACATAAAACCTTGACCACTTTACCACTGCACTCTTTCTCTCAACCTCTTTGTCAGTGCCCCAGCTTTCACATTTTCTTTTAGGCCTTTGTTTTCGTTCTTTCTTTGTCGCCCACAGTGTTGTTGTATAGTTGAATGTGCGTGGTTGTGTTGGTGAGTGCAGAATTAAAAAAAAAAAAAATCATCCTGTACCATGTCTTAGCCTCCTACTCAAACTTGTGGGATGAAATAGCGTGTGTGTGTGTGTGTGTGTGTGTGTGTGTGTGGATGGCTTCGCTATGGTAAGTGTTGAGCTCCTCCACAACTTTACTCTTTTAATTTTTTTGTTCATTATTTCTAACCTTTTAGCCATATGCAAACTGCAAACTAGTCAAGGAATGGGGGTCCAGAGGACAACGTTTTGAGTGGAATTTTTCCTCGAATTCTACAAAGTTGAATTGACAGTGTTAATGGACGGAGGACAAGCTCACATATTAACGTACAACAGTTTTAAATCTTAGAGTGAATTATTTGAAACAGTTGAGTAAACACGGACATACAGTATAGATGAACAAATGAGCAGCATTTGTATACAATTCTTATACCACATATTAATTCACTTTTTCAATTTAGGGCTAAATGTCAATAATATTTGATTATATAATAATAATAATATATACAGATTATGAATCTGGACCCCTACCAATGAAACAAATACACATGGCATTCAGATTGTGGTGATAAATTCTACCTTTCATTTTTGCCAAATATCTCCTGAAACATGAGCTTTAGAAGCACTTTTTCTCATTCATTTTGCTGTTAAAATCATTTCAGTCTTCATTTTGTTCACAATTCCCATGAAATGATTGATCCAGCGATGGCGACCAGGTGACAAAATCACCTCTAATTTTTGGGTGCCAAGGAACATTGACATTTATGTAAATGAGGTGAAACTGTACTGAAGCGAACAAAGAAAGGGATGTTCATTGTATAACTTAGACAGATAGTCTTCCAGTAATTTGTGTTTGAAAATATGTTCTCAATGTACAATTTGGGCTTATTCATTTGAGTGTAAGTAGTCTGAAATTATCTGATACAGATTGGAACAGCAAGATCAACCCTACTCATAGAGAAACACTGGCTCTGAGACATATTGCTTTTGTAATAGCCTATCATCAGTACAATTTCTTATCTGGGAAATGATTGTGATTTAGTAGAAATTGGATATATTTAGTACAATAGCATTGTGTCTCAGGTATATGGGAAAATGAAAATCATGATAATGAAGGTACCTTTTTCTTTTCATTCATCCTTAAATGACCCCATTACCACCCCTCTATTTTTCTTCACTCTGTCACACACATGCCTGACACACGCACACACACACACACACACACACACACACACACACACACACACACACACACACACACACACACACACACACACACACACACACACACAAAGCTGTTCCTATTTGATTTGTATTACATGAGATCAAAAGGTGATAATTATGGGAAAACCAGTATTCCTATATGTTCCCCAGACAGCCAAATGATAAATGCATGTTACTAACTGCATTGCATTACAATTGTATTAATTTACCCTCTGTTAGTTAGGTCATCAATTGGATAACTCACCTCTTGCAGAAATGGATTTCTTGGGTTTCTAATGTTTCGTTGTTCAGAAAGCCAGTGTGATAACTACTGATTTTAAATAAGCTGTGTATAAAGAAGTATGACTATGACTTAAATCAATTGGCTGTGATGTAACGTGACTTTGCAAGTAAGTGTAAACTGTGTGCCTTCCTACTTTTTCTCCAGTAACAAAAAAAAAACGTTTCTTAGCTACATACAACAACAAATAATTACAGAGGAGGAAGCGATTAATCCGAAGCACTGTACTGTACTGTTGACAAGAGTATTTATATGGATTTCTTGCTCCAACGACCTTCATGAATGAGCTAGTGAAGTATGGCATAGCATCAGTAAATTAGCACTACACAACTTAGATACATTTTCTGAGAGAAAAATACCTGATGAGGTGACCAAAAATATGCATGGTTGAATAAAAATGCAGGTAAGGCAAGCTTAACAAATAGAAAAACAGACCTAACTATACAGTATATGGATAGTTTCACATGGTACAAGGAGAAAAGATCAATACTTTCTCACCCAGACCCAGGGTTTTAAGCCATACCAACCGTCATGACACATTGAAGCAGCAAATGACTGTTCCTGAGCCAGCCGCCTCTTGTCACATTGTCTGCACAAAGTAACCACAATGGGAATATATCCTGTTGCCAAAGCCATTGTTCAGTAACCGCTGGCTGATGAGGCTGCTATTGAAACTGATGAAGTAGCGCTCTCTGACAAACACAGCCGTTTGGCGTGCATGTCAGATATGTGGCCCAGGACGAGTTGTGACTACGTTTAAATCATCTCTAATGCTACATAACCGTTTATACCAAGACTTGAGATATAAAGCAGGCACAGGGAAGGCAACAATAAGAACTCCACATATAATCCTCTATGTCACATTTGGGTTATCTAATCCTTGTGTTGAATTTAAATTCTGGCCACCTCGATGCTTTTCTTTGGTTAAAAATTGGACATTGCAAATCAAGGCATAGTGTAGTTTTAATTGTAGACGGGAACATGACTTATTTGTTTCTATATCAATTTGTTTCTGATTATAAGTCTTGCGGCTCGAGAAGGATGTGTCTGAAATCTTAGAAGTTGCCTTGAGTGATGTCATTTGAGTGAGCATTGGATGGGGCTTACGACTAGCAATCTGAAAATCTGAGGGTGTGACGAAAGAAGTGAGCTTACAAGACCTCCACAGTCTGCTTTTCATCTCCACTATTGGCTACTAACACACCATAATCTTTGACTGAACTCGAGTTGCATTGTGGGTAATGTAGTAAGGTTTTGACTGAAAAATAAACAAGACAATATTCAGAGTTTTACTGAATTGATTTTCATTTTATTATAAACTGCTCCACTGTTAATCAGGCTATATAACAGGAGCGCAATGCATAAGTAGATTACCCGATTTTAGTCAAAAGATGATTGAATGAAATACATCTACAGCATATATTGTGTCTCAAAGAAAATAAATATGTTGTGTTAAAGGCCTTCACAGACCAATCAACTACATGGAAATTCATTTTGTAACAAGTGTAACCTATTTTAAATAGATTTCCTTTGAGTAAAAGTTCAACGCAGGTCATGTTGACCTGAATGCAGCCTTTCAGCTGCTCTGTTACCAAGATAGTTAGTGAGTTGCTGTCCATGGTGCTGATTCTGCCTGGGCTCACCATTATTGTTGGGTCTAAACAATGTGGTTTGCATGAGAACCACCACATCTTATCATTCATTCGCAGTCAGCACTATATGTTTTACTATCTTTACACATACATAGTGTGTTGTCTTTGTTCCTTATACAGTGTGTACACAATTATTAGGCAAGTTGTACACTCAACAAAAATATAAACGCAACACTTTTGTTTTTGCTCCCATTTTTCATGAGATGGACTTAAAGATCTAAAATTCATTCCAGATACACAATATTACCATTTCTCTCAAACATTGTTCACAAATCTGTCTAAATGTGTGATAGTGAGCACTTCTGCTTTGCTGAGATAATCCATCCCACCTCACAGGTGTGCCACATCAAGATGCTGATCTGACATCATGATTAGTGCACAGGTGTGCCTTAGACTGTCCACAATAAAAGGCCACCCTGAAATGTGCAGTTTTGTCTCACAGAAAAATGCCACAGATGCCACAAGCATTGAGGGAGCGTGCAATTGGCATGCTGACAGCAGGAATGTCATCCAGATCTGTTGCCCGTGCATTGAATGTTCATTTCTCCACCATAAGCAGTCTCCAAAGGTGTTTCAGAGAATATGGCAGTACATCCAACTGGCCTCACAGCTGCAGACCACGTGTAACCACACCAGCCCAGGACCTCCACATCCAGCAGGTTCACCTCCAAGATCGTCTGAGACCAGCCACTAAGACAGCTGCTGAAACAATTGGTTTGCATAACCAAACAATTTCTGCACAAACTGTCTCAGAGAAGCTCAACTGCATGCTCGTCGTCCTCATCGGGGTCTTGACCTGACTCCAGCTCGTCGCCGTAACAGACTTGAGTGGGCAAATGCTCACATTCGATGGTGTCTGGCACGTTGGAGAGGTGTTCTCTTCACGGATGAATCTCGGTTTACATTGTTCAGGGCAGATGGCAGACAGCGTGTGTGGCGTCGTGTGGGTGAGCGCTTTGCTGATGTCAATGTTGTGGATCGAGTGGCCCATGGTGGTGGTGGGGTTATGGTATGGGCAGGCATCTGTTATGGACGAAGAACACAGGTGCATTTTATTGATGGCATTTTGAATGCACAGAGATACCGTGATGAGATCCTGAGGCCCAGTGTTGTGCCATACATCCATGAACATCACCTCACGTTTCAGCAAGATAATGCACAGCCCCATGTTGCAAGGATCTGTACACAATTCTTGGAAGCTGAACATGTCCCAGTTCTTGCATGGCCAGCATACTCACCGGACATGTCACCCATTGAGCATGTTTGGGATGTGCTTGACCGGCGTATACGACAGCGTGCACCAATTCCCTCTAATATCCAGCAACTTCGCACAGCCATTGAAGAGGAGTGGACCAACATTCCACAGGCCACAATTGACAATCTGATAAACTCTATGCAAAGAAGATGTGTTGCACTGCATGAGGCAAATGGTGGTCACACCAGATACTGACTGGTTCTGAGTCCCCAGACCCCCAATAAAGCAAAAAAATGCACATTTCAGAGTGGCCTTTTATTGTGGACAGTCTAAGGCACACCTGGGCACTAATCATGATGTCAGGTCAGCATCTTGATGTGGCACACCTGTGAGGTGGGATGGATTATCTCAGCAAAGCAGAAGTGCTCACTATCACACATTTAGACAGATTTGTGAACAATGTTTGAGAGAAATGGTACAATTGTGTATCTGGAATGAATTTTAGATCTTTAAGTCCATCTCATGAAAAATGGGAGCAAAAACAAAAGTGTTGCGTTTATATCTTTGTTGAGTGTATTTTTGAGGATTAATTTTATTATTGAACAACTACAGTGCTCTCGGTCAATCCAAAATGTTAATGAACCTAAACCTAAATGTTTAAGAAAGTAAAAGTGAGGTTTTGCCTTTCTTACGAGAATATATATATGTGCACAATTATTAGGCAACTATTAGTGTGCAGAATTATTATGCAACTAAATAAAAAAACGAAAATGTTCTCATCTCACTTGTTTATTTCCATCTGTTAAAGTGAGAATAATAAAACAACTCAAAATTTACAAATAAAAATTTCTGACATGTCAAAAAAAAAAATCAGTGACAAATATAGCCACCCTTCTTTTCAATAACTGTCACAAGCCTTCCATTCATGGAGTCTGTCAGTTTCTTGATCTGTTGACGATGAACTTTTTGTGCAGCAGCAACCACAGCCTCCCAGACACTGTTCCAAGAGGTGTACTGATTTCCTTCACTGTAAATATCCCGTTTAAGCAGGTCCCACAGGTTCTCAATAGGGTTTAAGTCAGGTGAGGAAGGGGGCCATGTCATTATTTTTTAATCCTTAAGGCCTTTACTGGCTAACCATGCAGTTGAGTACTTCAATGCATGTGATGGAGCATTGTCCTGCATAAAAATCATAGTCTTCTTGAAATATGCAGACTTTTTCCTGTACCACTGCTTGAAGAAAGTATCTTCTAGAAACTGGCAGTAGGTTTGGGAGTTTTTTTTAGGCCATCTTCAACCCGAAAAGGTCCAACTAGCTCATCTTTAATAATACCAGCCCATACCAGTACCCCACCTCCACCTTGCTGGTGTCTGAGTCGAAGTGGAGCTCTGTGCCCATTACTGATCCAGCCACAGGCCCATCCATCTGGTCCATCAAGAGTCACTCTCATCTCATCGGTCCATAAAACCTTTGAAAAATCTGTCTTCAGATATTTCTTGGCCCAGTCTTGACGTTTCAACTTGTGTGCTTGGTTCAGTGGTGGTCGGGTTTCAGCCTTCCTTACCTTGGCCATGTCTCTAAACACTGGACACCTTGTACTTCTGAGAACTCCGGGTAGGTTGCAGTTCTGGAATATGGCAGCAATGGAGGATAAGGGGTTCCTGGTAGCTTCACGTTTGATTCTTCTCAAATCTTTGGCAGTTAATTTGCGTCTTTTTTTCTCAATACGTTTCTTGCGACCCTGTTGGCTATTTGCAACAAAACATTTGATGGTTCTGTGGTCACGCCCCAATATCTTAGCAATTTCAAGAGTACTGTATCCCTCTGAAAGACTTTTTACAATTTTTGACTTTTTAGAGTCCGTTAAATCTCTTTTTTGGCCCATTTTGCCTGAGAAAGAGAAACTGCCTAATACTAATATGCATACCTTAATATAGAGTGTTGATCTCCTTAGGCCACACCCTCACTCATTACACAAATACACATCACCTGGTATGCTTGAATCCAACAAGCACTCAAGTTTATACAGCTTGAAGTTGGAAAATATGCATCAAAATTATGATATGGCCAAAATACTCACTTGCCTAATAATTGTGCACACAGTGTAGAGTATCGATTGCATGAATATTGCAAAGTTATCTCTGATCGTCAATTGTTGAGTCCAATAAGTCAGTTGCTCAGCCTGCTCTGCTTGGCAGTAACACTTTGTTTTTTGTCACCAGCTCTTTCTGCTCTATGATAAATACTAATAAACCCCTGGGAAAGCACACATTTTACAAGCATGGTTATGTCAGTCTGTTGGTTGGCCCAATGATTTGGTCTAGACTAAAATATCTCAACAAAGTTAAGTTTTCCTCTACTGCTACCATCACGTTGACATATTTGACAACTATTTGATGAAATGGTATGGGCAGAGATTTGTGTATTCAATATTCAATGCAGGTATCCATGTTGATGATGGGATGATGGATTTGATGATTATGGTGAGTTTTTACGTATCTAGTGCCAAGAACAGAGCAAAACTTTCAGTCAGTGAAATATTTCAATATCTACAGCACGGAACAGATTAGCACAGCATTTTCTTGCAGACATTTATGATTTCTAGAGGATAAATCCTAATGACTTTGGCAATAGGGGTTGTTATTATGATTGTTAATGATGTGAACCCATCATCATCATCATCATGTCGAAATATATTTTTGTCCCATAAGTTGGATGATGACCCACTAGGCTACTGCTTCTCCTATCCTTTAGTGGTAATCAACACATGTTAGCATGCTAACCACTCAACTGAAATGGTCAACATTGTCAACATTGTACCTGCCAAACATCATCATGTTACTATTGTTGTTGTTTGCATGCGAGAGGCCGACATAAGCGTTTAGCTTAACACCACTGTGACAAAGTACAGCCTCACACAGAGCCGCTGGAATGGCCGTAGACTCTTGTTAATATTGTGAAATATGGAAATATTTGCTGATTTGAAGGTGATACTACCTACTTGGTTTGTTGAACCTCGGCACACAAGGGAAAAGCATGGCAGAAATTATATTCCCGTGAGTAATATGTCCTGAAGTTCTTATCTTATTCTAGTTGTTACACAGAGTTTGATTGTGACTGATATTTAAAGTATGAGCAATGTCTCAATGTTACATTTTTTCTCCAGCCCACTTGTATGTCTTTTCCTGCCTGGCAAACAGATGCAGGTGCTGCATACAGTTCATACAAGAGTGGATCTCAATCACACAGAAGAATGGCCATATAAAAAAACACCTACACACCCACACACTGATCAGATTTTCCTTTTTTTTAATTAGAGACAAAGCTGCCTGTCTCCCACTCCCTCTCTTTGTTTAGTCTCATGCGGCCTTTGCTTGCGACTCTTGGCAAGCTGTTCATTGTGCCATGATATTAGGTGATTAAAAATCACCATATTGGAAGATGAAGAGAGGAGAATGGAAAGAAAGAAATAATGTTGCTTGTTTAACCGGTACCTGAGAAGAATGTGGAATTTGCCAGTCGCTTTTGGCCTGCAATTCATATTCTAAGCAGCTTCCCTGTTGTGAGAAAAACCCTCTGTAACATAAAGCAAACAAATAGATTAACAACAATCATAATAAAGCCCATGCTATACTTCTAATCTGCATTGCTGGTAGCTACATAGAAAGCCGGCCTATACGAGCGTTTCTCCAGTGTGAGGTCAAGTGATATCACAACAAAGGCCTCTCGTATTCACAATGCACAAATCACTATGGCGACTCAAAAGGGATATCAAGAGTCAGATTTTCACGTTAAAGCAAGGGCTGTGAAGTGTGTAAATTGATAGGAAGCGGCAGGTGTTACATCCAAATTGGCAAAACGATGGAATAATTTATTTCCTGTAGTTGCAAGATAATGAATTTGCCGTCATCCATGGCAGCAACGTGTCGTGTGTGTGTAGAGCCCTAATGGATGGAATGGAAACAAGTCACAGCGGTGTGCCTGCTGCGTGTGTACAAGACATCAGATACACCAGACCACGGCACAGTTAGGACAACACACTGCTTGTTAAGCTTTCACACAAACACACTGATTTTTCAACCATGATGATTTTTTTTATTTTTATTAACCTTTATTTATACAGGTAAAATCTCATTGAGACCCAGGGTCTCATTTACAAGAGAGACCTGTTCAGGTAGGCATCAGCAGCAACACAAAGTTACATACTAACTAAACAGGAGACACAACACAGAGCACAAACGGTAAAATAACGCAGTACAAAGGGCAAAGAACAAGTTAAGTACAAGTTAAGTTATGTACAAGTGCAGACCCCCACGGACTGTCTCAACAGCCTTCCTACTAGCAGTCTAAAATCCCCTAAAGAAATAAAACTGGACAGCTTCAGCCTCTGCTGGATCTTGTTCCAGGTTGCAGGCGCAGCATAGGAAAATACCTTCTTGCCCAGTTCAGTACGGACTGACGGGATGGCCGATGAAGTCCAGGGACTGGAGGCTGTGATCGGACTGTTTCCGTGCCAGATATTATGACAGTTGCGATTGTCATCACACCGACTCAATTATCCTGAGGTTTGTTTCCTGTGAAGATGGCAGGTAGGAATTTGATTAAAAAGCCCACACTGAACCCTTTGATCGCAATGGTAGGCGACGAAAATATTAAAATCACGTCACGCGAAATGTGCCCATGTTCTATTAGAGGAAGATGGACCCTGACTTAAAACAGCGTCGGATAACATGCAACATATGATTTCCCATATGTTCTCTCCAAAAAAACAAAACCGAGTATGAATCAGAAATTATGGGGTTGTGAAAACGTGTTGATTTATCACTCGCCAACAGAGTCATCAAGCTTTGTTGATCGACGGACACAATGGAAGCAGGACTCGCAGAAACACAAATAACCATGTACAGCAGGTTCCAATTTGTCACACCTGGTGACACTTAATTCTTGATTATGATTTAAATATAAAATTGTATATCTAATTGAATAATTTCTAAACGTAATGTTGTATTACGTAAACAATTACAAGGTATATTGTATCAGCTAACAGCAGTGTGGCTAAATCAAGAGCTTTATTCTTCCATTATGTATGTATCCTCAAAAATCAAGTCATGTTTATTGATATAAGATGCCATCTTTTTTCGTTGAGATTCATTTAGCAATTTACATTTAGTGACATTAACTCTGATGATAAACACAATTGGATAGACGGGGAGTTACTATAAACGGATTTACATAAAACTGGGCTACCACTGATGCCCATTTGCTTTATGGTGCTTTATGTTATTTATGATTTGTTACATTAGAAAAATATATATATGTTAAATTCGATCCAGTGTTACATATAGAAAGCTTTAAATCTCAAATTTGAAATGGAGGGAGGAAAATAACTAATTATGAAATGAAAGGCAATATGAGGTGTTTATGCTGACAAGTGTTCAGAGGAGTTGCCAAAAGGATCTAGTAGACCTTCACCACAATGAGTTATCTCTGTGTGGATAATGTATACAATAGTACCGTCTGGAATTGGCGTTATCGGTTAGCTTTATAAAGTGCTTGAAAAACTACATGTCAGAAGAAAAAATAAAGAAGGGGGAGGAGGAGTGGCAAAAAACGACAGGACAACAGATCAAATCAAAATAGAAACTAAAGTTAACTTATCGTGTGTGTGTGGGGGGGGGGGGAGTATTGTGTTACAATAACAAGGAGAACAAAGAACAAAGACAGAGTGATGGAAATGTGCCTGTTCCTCTGACAGCCATGTTCCCATGACAACTGTGGTTCTGGGTGACATAGGCGGAGACATATACTCACAAGTCATACTGGAGTTGCTAAGATGCATGTAAACACAAGTCTACCATCCCTCCTTCCCAGCTTGACTCTTTTTGCACCAAATGTATTTCAGTCCTCCCCTCACACCCCTCCTGTTGTATTATTTTGTATTTATTCCTTCTCTTTCAACTTTTGGTGGGATGTGGGGGGGTTGTCATTTCTAAAATTCTCACTAGTCAAATGACAACTAACTTCTAGGCCTTTGTGTTGTTTCAAAAAGCTTCTGTCTCATAGACGGCCTCCTTCTGTCTCCAAGTATGCACTTTCAACACTTTGTTTCTTCCTTCATTCATTCTCACTAACTCTTACTTTCTCTTTCTTCCTTCCTCTCTTTTCAGCAGAGCAAACATTTAAAGGGATTTTAATCGACAAGCGGTGCTCAATCAGCCATCAAATAAGCTCAGCTGTCTATTTGAGACTTTGCCCAGAGTCTTGTTCGCTGTGCCTACCTGAAGACCCATTCAGCCCCCACCCCGCGCCTCCCACACACACACACACACACACCCACAAACCCACATACACCCCTTCAGTAAACACCTCGCATGCAGACGAGAGAGACGGTTTAGAAAGTCAGTGATCTGCTACTTTTTTTTCAAAAGGATTATGATAGCTTTCAAATCTGTGCCCATTAGTACTGTAAGCATATGAATCACTATCAGGGGATATTCACCAAAAAATGGAGAAGGTTCTCTTTTGAAATAATTCAGCAGGTAGAAAAGAAGGCTGTCGATTCATCTGAGTCTGGCTACAAGTTGTAAAAGTGCGTAAGATGTATCTTGGGGATAAAATGAGAAATGTCTCCAAACTACTTAGTAAATAAATCACTATGTACTCCCAAGCATCTCTACCCAAGAACCTCATCAAGGTACAGAACATCTGGCTACTTATGTCCTTTTCTGCAATCAGCATGAGACTTTCCCTCTAGTTAATGTAAAAGTTCTTGAAATACCTGTCTGTCTGGCATAAGTAAAAGTCGCTTTTAACACACAGGTTGCAGGCAGTGGGTCATAAACAAGACAAAGGGACATTTTTGGCAGACGGCACTAGATGAAAAGTCAGTAGTTTTCTAAAGATATTACAATTTTGCCCAGTTGGGAGCATGAATGTCTGTACAACATTTTATGGCAATACATTACAACAGTTCATAATGGTAGCCTGGATGTCCAACCAACACTGCCAATCCTTAGAGATACAATCCTAGCCAGCTAACAAGACTGAGTCTACCACAATGCTAGCAGCTCTGTGATGTTATAGGGATAGTGACTTGTGGGAGCCGGAATTATATTACTGGCAATCCAGCCGTTCTTTTCAAAACCTATTTCACACTGGACCTTCAATGTCACCCAGATGGTGGTGCAACATTTCAAGTCAGACGATCACCCCCAAAGTCATTAGGGTTCATCCCCCTGATTGCCAAAATGTAGGAGCAAAACATCCAAAAGTTATCAAGATATATATATCAAAGTTATGGAATGACTGACTGACATAAACCATCCACTGCTGTGCTGCCTTACGTGGCCATAAACATTTCACAGTGTGCATGCGTTCACATTTCAGATGCTTTACTATCATGCAACTAACTCCCCACATTACATAGTTTAAAGGACTGTTGTTGAATTGGCTTTACAAGGGGCTTTTAGACTTTAGAGTGAACAAAACCATCTGTGGCCCTTTTCTCCTATATACTTGAGTGGCTGTGTTTGTCATGTGCTTAGCTGAGATAAACAAACAAATGTGGCTGAAGATCCAGTGTTGTTCTAGAGCTGTATATGCACACCCCCCCCCCTCTACCTATATACCCCAGGATCAGGAAGTCATTCTAAATTAAACTAGATAATCCAATAAGCTGTCGGTGCCATCCTGTTTTTTTTTTTTTTTTTCTTGGCAAGGCTTTGCTTGACTGTGTGGCCTAGTGAGTGAGAACAGTAGCTGGGAGGGTGACAGGAAAGAGTGTCTCCTCACCCACAGATACAGCCACCGCCCCCCCGCCAAGTCATTAACCCCTAGAGGAGAGGCCAGCGGGGAGGGGAGAGAGGGAGGGAGATGGAGATGGAGATGGGGGAGTGGAAGATGAGGAGACTGCTGTCTCTGTGGGAAAGGATGAATAAAGAGATAGAGGCGATGAAGCAATAGAGAGAAAGGCAGTTTTAAAATAGACCTGTATTTCCAGGTACTGTATTTCAATTGACTTCAAGTTCTGCAATTCATTTAAAAAAAAACTCAAACTCTTCCCCCATTAGCCCCATCAGCAAGGCATTCAGCATGTAGACGACATCCTAGGACCCTTCACCCCGTACATGCTTTTTCCTTGTTTTCCAAATTGCTAATTTGACAGGAGAGAGAAAGAGAGGGAGAGTAGCTGGTGAGGATGTGCACGCAATTATACCCAAACACTGTAATCCAAGTTATATATTTTATTCATACATCTTGCTTACACTGTCATCAATCACCTGTTTATGCCCTAAACTGAATACACATTTGAATCACATCGCAAACACACTGGTGTCTGTGTCACGCCAGAAAAGCAAAGACAGCACTGCAATGAATAGACAGGGACATTGTTTCTGCATGGTATACAGTATTCACTTTGGTGAGTCTGGGAGGAAAGAACATCTAATAATTCAAGCCATAATCTTGCATATTTACATCTATTAACGTCATCAGTATACACTGTCCCTGTTAATGTTAAAGTATCTGAGTGTAGGACACAACTCCAGGACTGGCAGTGAGTTTGGAAGTGGGGGAAGTGAAGTGGGGAGTCGTGGAGGAAGAGAAATGTTTGGTGAACAAATGCTTGAAGGGAAAAGAGAAGGCCATGTCTGTGAGACTGGAGCAGTGTGGTGTTTTAGTTGTCAAGTGAAAGGCACACAAAAATACACATACACACACACATACACAAGGCTATTTCATCCCCCTGCATCCTTTCACCTTTACGGCATGTCAGTTGTGCTCGCTGCTGCAATTGCATGCACACGCACACACACACGCACGCACGCAAGCACGCACGCAAGCACACACACACACACACACACACACACACACACACACACCAAACTACATGCACAGGGGGACGCAGGAGTGGAAATACTCTCTTATCCCACAGTGAGAGTGAATGGAAGGCCACTGCATGGTCGGGCCACCGGCTCTGTAACCGAGCGAGAGCTGTCTGTAGATGGCACTGTAGCACTGCAGAACAACATTACACTATCATAAAAACACAGGAAAGAAAACCACACACACACACACACACACACACACACACACACACACACACACACACACACACACACACACACACGTGCCGATACACACACTATGCATTTTTTGCATGATCACTCATGTGAAATCATCAGTTACAGAAAAAGATATTCCAGTTCTCAAGAGACCGCAGCGTGTGCAATCGAAAAAAACTATACGTTCCTTGTCTGTGTGTGCATGCACGTATGTGTGGACAAGATGTTTCCTTTGTCATGTCTGTCCCAGAAAGTCTGACATAGAGAATGCACATTATCACATGATCTTTGACACTTTTGCAATGTCACTGGATAGCAATGTGGGGATGATTTGCTTTGTTTTTCTTTGTTTCCTGACAGCACAGGGATGGCACCCTTTGGAGATTTATGGAGACACACACACACATACACACACACACACACACACACACACACACACACACAAATAACGAGTCCATTCACATGCATGAAAAACACATGCTATAGTATTACAAGATTCGGTTTTCGTTCGTTATCGCGACTCTTGTATTAAAATGACACAGTATCTGTCTGCAGTGTGACTGTGGGCAGAGTGTCACTAGTGTTGTGTGGATGCAGACACACACAGTCAGCGTTAGGCTCGATCTTCCTCGCCTCACCCGCGAGCAAGCATGTTCACACTCGCACTGATACAATATTGAGATTTAGAAGAAACAAAATTAAATAGAGGGAATGACGGACAGAATCCTAAAAAAAGACTGGTGGAGTTTAGTGTGCAACAGACAATGAGAGAGAGAGAGAGAGAGAGAGAGAGAGAGAGAGAGAGAGAGAGAGAGAGAGAGAGAGACATTGACACAGAGACATGCTGAACTACAGGGCCTGTCCCTCTCAAGCCTGGAGAGTTGTGTTCAGAGGTGCTGAGTTGTTCTGTTGCGTTGACTAGAGGAGAGGGGAAGGTTGCTGGAATAGATGACTCGCTCAGGGCTGTACACGCACACACACACACACACACACACACACACACACACACACACACACACACACACACACACACACACACACACACACACACACACACACACACACACACACACACACACACACACACACACACACACACACACACACACACACACACACACACACACACACACACATACACACTCAGAACAGATGCAAACACAGCAGTTCCTTAATAGTGTTCCTCGCACAGTAATAGTGGGAATACATCTGCAGGGTGTGTGTGTGTGTGTGTGTGTGTGTGTGTGTGTGTGTGTGTGTGTGTGTGTGTGTGTGTGTGTGTGTGTGTGTGTGTGTGTGTGTGTGTGTGTATGTGTGACTGACTGCAAATGTGGATTTCAATCTCTTTGAACTCCTAGCTTCTAAGCTCAGAATGAAGTTTGAGTTCTCTGATGTGCAGGTTAGGAGCAGTGAGGAAATTTGGGGAAATGAAAGCACGCTTAACATGTGTGTGCACAGGAACGCTTGCACATTCATGTTAAAATAACATAATTGAAAAGACATAATTGAAAATATCTTGTCTCTGTGACAAGGGTTAAAGTAACGCAAAGCCTGCTGGGTAGTCAACCTATATGATACTTTAATACTTTGTTGACTGTAGAACAATTATATACAAGTATGAATCAAGAAGTCTCAAATGAACATGTTTTACTTCAAAATCAGCTTAAGCTCATTCACAATGATTTAAAAAATAAAAAAAGTATATCATGGAAGAATGTAGAGCTGCAACGATTAATCGAATAATCGATTATTAAAATAATCGTCAACTATTTTGATAATCGATTCAAGTAATTTCTTTTTCAAAAAATTCTCAAATGTGAATATTTTCTAGTTTCTTTAATCCTGTTATGACAGTAAACTGAAATAACTTTATGTTTTGGACATAAATATACATTTGAGGACGTCAACATGGGCTTTGGAAAATTTTTCACCATTTTCTGACATTTTACGGACCAAAACATTAATCAATTAATAATCGATTAATCGAGAAAATAATCAACAGTTTAATCGTTAGTTGCAGCACTGGAAGTATGGCAAAGTGACTGTGCACGGCAATGCAGAGTCATCACGCAAAGGTTGACAAGTGTCTTGGTTTAGTGTGCTAGGATACTAAATACAATGTACAGCTGATGGGAATTACTTTTTGCATGGATCTGGTCAACAATCAAAGTATTGGACACATTTTGTGACTGATGATGGCACTTAACTGGAATTCCTAAACTCAATTTCATACCATTCATCTAATGGTTGTTGGGATTCTTTTTATTTTTTCCTCACAAATACCTGTGTAGCAACCCATCACCCGTCAACGGTTGCATTTTGATTGAAGCACAGAAAGTTCAAATTCCATCCAAATTCAACGATCAACTGTGGAGGTTTAGCCTTCAGTTGTTTAGCAAAACAACTTTTTTCCCTGTGAGTTAAGGCAAAGTTATGCTTTTGAATTAATCATAAATTTAAGCAAGGTGCCAAACGAGGGTCCTTTTCTCACAATGACCCATTAGTTAATGTCTCTGACTTGAATAAAAAAAGGATGCATGATTCATGAGCGAGCTGAAGAGCCAATCCTATTTTTAAGTCCACACTGGACCGACCATTTCCATAAATTTCCCTGGTTTGCATATGAGTGCAGACTGTTGTGAGCCTCAGCCAGAGGGCCAAGGGTGGAAGTGGTCCACTTCTGGTGAAAGACACTTAATGTGAAATGGTTCTACTTTTCTTTTTTTCATTTCTCCATCTCATCCATTCCATCCATTCCAAACCTCTGCCCCGGTTTGCCCTCCGACCTGCACATTCTCCACATGCCCCTCTTACCCACCTCATGCTGTTGTACCTCTATCAAACACAACTCTCTGATTCCACCTCCCTTTGCCCTTCCATCTGTCCATCCAAATGCCTCTGCACTTTCTCTACCTGTACACACACTGTATCCTAACATGTCTCCTTCTTCCTCATCCCTCTCTTCCTCTTCCTCTCCCTCACTCTACCCTTCCATCTAACTCTCATTCCACTACATCCAATTTTTCTTTCTAAAGAAATCATGTAATTTCTATATGGCAGCCTGGGGCTGCTGTTAGGGAATGTTACTTTGTGTTAAAGGTCTTGAAAGCTCGTTTGATTTACAGTAATAACTTGGGATATATCCAGAAATACCATTATCAAAACATGCGAGTGCAGAGAGAGAGAGAGAAAGAGAGAGTGAGACACACACACACACACACACACACACACACTCACACACACACAGCTATTTTCCTAGCTGTCCTCAATCTTGTTTTCAATTTTTCGATGTACTTCTTAGGCTGAGTCGGTGTAACAATCAGGCATTCAATCCAACAAGAATATGACTTTTAATGGAATCCCAAGGGAGTATGTGGGGCCCGCTTGAATGTGTGTGTGACTTTCCAGTATTTTTCTGTGTGTATGCGTCTCCTTTACACTTCACATGTTTGAAGGTGTGTGGTAAATGGGAAATGTGGATATTAAAGAGCCATCAAGTCACGCTGCAACAAGGGAGAATTGATTGCAATTGCTCAGATACAAAAACACACACACAGGTACTGAGAAAAACAATCAAAGCTGGCTTGATGCACGAAGTGTCATTGCTTAAGTCGTGTAGTAAGCCAGTGGGATTTGATGCAAATGATTTGTTCTGAACAGCACAATTAGCTGTTTACATCAGGGATGTGATGATTTAAAGCTATCATCACTGGTGGCAATTGTAGAGCGATAAAGCCGGGTGGACCCACACAGCTGTCACAACCAGAGCATTTGACCAGTAATGAATATAGATGGATCGATACTTTATTCATTCCTGAAGGGGGATTTTGAATCGTTGCAGTAGCAAATAACAGAATCAGAAATCCAATTACAGTGGAGCTGAAAGAGCCTCCCAATTGACAGTCTTCTGTCTTACCGTTAGGCTGTGTATATGGGGTGTGTGTAGTGCTGTCCATGATCGTCACCAGCTTGTGACACATCCTTCTCTCCACATCCATCTTTAGGGGCTCCAGAGCAGTCCCCTGAACATACAGGAGGCTGAACAGCACAGCAAAAGATATGGTAACGAACATATCCGTGTACCTGTGGACATCGCGTGAAACATACACAATGTGACACAGAGGAAGTAAGCTGTTAACATGTGGCTTCAAATATATGAATGCTATGGACATCAGCTAACTAATCAGCTATTAATTATTGATTATTGACTGTATGAATTAAAACAGCTGACATACAGCACCAATGTGAAACACATAAAAGACCTGAGACATCAGCAAAGTGGAAGGAACACTGTGTAACTGCTCCTACACCGGACACTAATACTGTTTTTTTTCTACATGTGCTGAATAACAGCGATACAATGGGTACAAAACACACCATTAACATTAAATGAGTCTATCTTAAGTGCACATGTTCTCCCAAATGTAATAAACATGTTTCAGTGAGTGGCCTTTGAAAGGACAGTCTTTCTCTGGTGATAATGGCGTAAAATTACTCTGAAATGAGCTGTTTTGTGAATGCAGTGTGAGTAATATTCTGTGAAGATGAACAGAAATAAATACATATTTTGTCTATATTTCATGAATAGGGAGTCCGCCATGGTTTTGGGTTACTTTATGCATAGGTAGTATTAGATGTCTTGCTAAACTGATGGCAATTGTTAGCCCTGATATGCACGTTGCCCGAACAAAACAAGGATGGCCTGTAATCACTTTTACTATATGATCAGTGGCAGCTTTGTTATGGTTGGAATCCATATTGTGTCACTTTTTATGTAGCTAACACTTCGACTAATAATTTCCTGTTGGGTTTATTCTTCCTATGCTCAGCTAGGCTAAACACATCCTATAGGCTACATGCCAAATAAATAATGACCCTCTCATGTTCTTGTTATTTTTAATGAAGGCAGCAGCATTCTATCGTTCTTTAGGCAACCTCAAAGAGTGCTGGGGAAGAATTATACCCTCTAGCTTAACATTCCATCCACCGTCATGCTCAATGGCTGGCTGTGATGTGTCTCTGCAAAAGCTTCCAAAGAAAAAAAACGCCAACAAACTCTTTATGCTCCTGCAGATATCTGAAGATGTAATGAAACCTTTTGCCAACATGAAGATGTTTTTTTTACTGCAGGCGGAAGGGCCTTTATAAAATCACCAGCAGAGGAAAGGCAACAGACAAAATGGTAATTCAGACCTCTCCAAAAATCACTTTGTCTTGCTTGTTTCAAAAATGCCCTTATGGGCTGTACACCACGCCGATCATAACAAAGACCAAAGGTGACTCGCAACAGTTTTGCAGGACACAGCCAGAGACAGCAGGTTACAATCTTCCTCTTTCATTGACATTTGCAAGGTGAGAGATTACCCCAGGGTTTAGTGATATGCTTCGGCAGACACTCAAGTGCAACATTGGAATACACTGACTGTAGGCCTACCTCTGAGCCAGAAACAAACTCACTTTACATGTATTTTTGATTGTTTTTGGGATAGCACTCAGTGTGTTCAGGCATAATAATACAAGTGTGGGATACTATTTTAGGTCAATTTTAGCTAGGGATAATGCAGCTGTAGGTGCATCATAAGAGATTCTATCATGTCTTATATATGTTTTTTTCAGTTGTATATCCCTGTCGTGCCACATTATTAGCTGCTAAGATTGTTTTGAATTGTTCACATAAACAGCAGCCACATAAATCGATATGGATTTTCTTCAATTGATCTTTTGGTTATTGGACTTTAAATGGACCTCAACAATGTTTGAACTGGCTTTTAATGAAAACAATGAAACACATCACTCACAACAGCTGCTAATCATGTCAAGACTCCTCACACATTAATGTGACTGAAACAGAATAACTGCATGCATTGTATTGGACCTGGTGTGAAAAAAGGCTCTTTCACAAACCGCTTTGCAATAATTCTTCAGACGCGCTACAAAATAGGACACCAGTTGTGCTTTGAACACATTTTGAAAGATTGGATTGATTTGATTTGTTTAAGATACACTTACTTAAGGAACAAACATAAGGGAAACCTAAAAGGAAATGTCACATCGGAGGCTAATTTGCAGCTCTTGTTTCCAGCCCTCAACAAGGACTCAATAATGTGTCACTGAGCATAATAAGTTAGCGTGATGAATGATTCATCTTCTTTCACATATATGCAGTGTTTCCACGCAAACAGGGCATTTTCACACACATTTTCCACCAGGACCCGGTGCTGCGTTGGTGGCTGACAGTAAATTCCTTCTGCTCAGATGGCTTGGAACAGTAAATGTTTTATGGCATTCTCTACCACACTCAAGCCCCTTGAGAAGCCACTAGACAATGTGCATTTTTAATGAGTGTTGCTTAATTAAAAATGTGTTGAATATACATAAAATGCGGTGCAGTGACCTTTCTGTGAATTTCCGCAATTCACCTTGAGAACTGGTTTTAATGGTGGAATTAATTGGAGAGGTCAAAACAGGACA
This sequence comes from Hyperoplus lanceolatus, assembly GCA_026929865.2. Lineage (NCBI taxonomy): Eukaryota > Metazoa > Chordata > Actinopteri > Uranoscopiformes > Ammodytidae > Hyperoplus > Hyperoplus lanceolatus. The sequence continues at coordinate 8,629,168 of CM049399.1, forward strand.
AGCAGCTAGAGATTCACCCAGACCCTCGACTTTGAATACAACATAACACACACACACACCCACACACACACCCACACACACACCCACACACACACACACACCCACACACCCACCCACACACACAAACACACACACACACACACACACACACACACACACACACACACACACACACACACACACACACACACACACACACACACACAAAAATACAAGGGTTATTCTTTCGCATAGAAGCAGAGGAAAGTTAAAAACAAAACAAAAGAGGACAAGGCGATGAGGAGGAGGGAGTTGTCATCTGCTCCCAACCAGTTGAGACTCAATTAAAAGTTTCCCCGTTCAGCTAATGACAAATTACATCAGTGATGGAGGGAGTGATTGAAAGACAGAGAGGACGCTGCAGAGTCCCTGATTGCTTCTGGAATGAAGGGGAGCTTTCAGGGCCAGTTTGGGAAGATGGCTCCCCCCAAACTGCAGACCATTTGACAGATATCGTAAGTCCGGGCACACTTTCCCTCTCTTTGCCTAACACACACGCACATTCACACACCCACGCACGCACATGCATGCATCAACTTGTCACAATAATACAGAGCCTGTCCTGCTAACAAGACGATGGGAGGGCAAGCATGAGGGATCTTCAATCAAGGGATGGAGTGAGGCACATAGAGAGACAGCAATCGCCTAAGTTATAATGATCCCCCCATACTTATTTTTTCTCTTTTTGCTTTTTCTGGTCCCTCTCTTGCCGCCTTCCATCTGATGAAAAGAGGAAAGGCAGACTATGGAAGCTTTCAAGGAAACACAATGGGAAATCGTTATTGTAGTATCATAAAACTCTGGTGGGCTGAGTTGATGTTCGAGTGGCAGTGGAGAAAGGCATGGCTTTAATTGCTATGACTGTTTTTTTAAAAAGAGAGAAGAAAATGTCTGTTGACAAATACATCACAAAGAAAGAATCCAATATGTCTCCTCGATTGCAGAGAGTGACAAGAAATAGATGCTGAGCTTTACTTTTGTTAATTGCTGCATCTCTGCATTTGTCACCTCAACCCTTAACCCAAGCCTGAATCTTTAATCAACCATTTTATGTGAAAACACAATAACCTATTGTTATATGATAAGGCATTTCAATCTATGGCTTGATCACTGCAAAACCACCCCAGTGATATGTAATGTTGCTCTGGTTGTGAAATGGATCTTTTGAAAAAATGGCTGTAGTTGGAAGTGTTGTCTTCAGCCCTGTTTTTAAATGCATCTAGTCCAGGCATGTTCTGCTGTAGTTGTTACAAGGTATTTGGGAAACTGTGTTTGCCCTCTGAAGCTCTATCTAAGAGAAAAGATAAGCCGTAAATTGTAAAACTCCCAGAATGCGCCGAAGATCAAGCATCGATAATAACAAGGTATTTACACCAATTCAAGGATGGGATTTTTTTTTCATTTAAGAAAGAAGCATTGTGTTTAAATGTAAGTCTGTAGTACATTCAAGTTCATGAGATCCATGTTACGTGAGCTGTAAAGGTGAGTCCCATGGCTTTTCAGAACACACACACACACACACACACACACACACACACACACACACACACACACACACACACACACACACACAACAAGCATGACCCTCCGAGTGTCAATCCGCACCCGATACTTTCACGGATCACGGTGGGAGGGCTGGAGTTATCCTGGCTTCCAATCAGAACCTCAGCACGCTGCAAAGAGAAACCCCTCAGGTTAGACTCCAACCATGAGGGAGAGAGAGAGAGAGAGATACACAGCAAGGGAGAGAGAGACAGGTAGATAGTATGAAGAAGCATTACTGCACATCAGCAGTTACAGAACCCTCCGGAGTTAAAGGAATAAATACTTTTATTCCGGATACATCCACTGTTAAGCCTCTCACGTTGTCGGAAGCAGTACCACGAAAACGACGAAAAACAAGATAATAAAGTCGGTCTCGTATTGGAATTACCTCCAGTTCACTTTTGTGTCAGATTTGAAATATATTTCTATCGTCCCAAGTATTACAAGTGAGCGGCTGTCCACACTGCAGCTGACAGAGTAATGAATATAACACAGATAGACCTTCCCCAAAAACACAATAAGGCAACAACGATTTATGAAATGCTCCCGGTAAAGTTCTGATTAGAAACAAGGGGAACACACTCACAAAGACCTTATTTGAAAGTCTCTGCATTGGTACCCAGTTTGTCTTAGTATAGTCAGGATAACTTAACCATCCCTGCTTCTAAGGTAAGCAAACCAAGAAGGGAGAGGTCTACAGCAATACCGTAACAACATAAACAGATAGGAATTTCAATACTAGCCACAGCACATGCATGTCCCAAATCGCACTGTACCAGTCAATGCAATTCTACCAAACTTCAGTCCTGGAAGAGTAGATACACAGCTGAACTTGGTGCCAATTATGTAAATTTGTGTGTGTGTGTGTGTGTGTGTGTGTGTGTGTGTGTGTGTGTGTGTGTGTGTGTGTGTGTGTAAATGGGTGACCAGTGATGCCGTTAGATTACTCGTTACTGAAAAAGAGGGTCCGATGCCGGTAACATGTAACGCGTTACCGGCATCGGACCTCTTTTTTCAGTAACGAGTAATCTAACTCGTTACTATCTCCAAACCAGTAATCAGATTAAAGTTACTCATCAAAGTCACTGTGCGTTACTTTTTCTGTCATTTTCCTTAGTGAAACATTTTACATAAATGCACAAATGACTGCGATTGCGATTTAATGTAAATAAATGTGCGCGCATGTGTCTCTAAACGCTCCAACTGCTCCAACCGCTCCTCTCGTCTTTTTGGTAGCGCCCCTCGTCTCTAACATGCAGCGTGTGTGTGTGTGTGTGTGTGTGTGTGTGTGTGTGTGTGTGTGTGTGTCAGTAGCACGGCCGAGTCTAAGCTGAACTGTGGCGCAAAACAAACGTTTCTCCCCCATGAAATATAGCGTCTGCTTGGAAACTTATAGTCACGTGGCGACCGGTGGCCACACACACCCAGTCTATCAACACATGAGACATCGTGTGCATCGACAATGCATTTATTTTCATGGGGGGGAAAAGTTTTTTTTTATTACATTTTTCAAACCATAATTTGTATTATTTTGAAAACAGTATGCCTATAGGCTGCCAGCCTACAAACTTTATTTTATATATTTTCAATGATTCTTAATATGTGCATGTTTTACATTGAGATATATGGGTTTCAAAACCTGTAAAGTAACGTTTAAAGTAACTTGTAATCTAACTTAGTTACTTTTAACATCAAGTAATCAGTAAAGTAACTAAGTTACTATTTCAAGGAGTAACTGATAATCAGTAATCAGATTACCTTTTCAAAGTAACTGTGGCAACACTGTGGGTGACTGAGAGGTAATAATTGTAAATCCCCTATAGTCTTAAAGGCACTAAGTGCAGTCCATTCACCATCTTTCTCTCTATTTTACATTTCCATCACTTAGAAGTGCTATCTCAATGTAGCGTCTGTAATGTCTGTCTGAGGCCAGTGTATCAGGAAAAAAGTTGACCAAAAGACAAATGCTGCGATGATCTCTGCTCTCAGCATGTGAAAGACAATAGCACACTTAGAGACTCCTAGAAGGCTTGTCTCTCTCACTGAGTTCAAATTAATGGTTACTGTCAAAATGACAGCTGGACTATAATTGATCAACTCAAGAAGTTGTGGTTGGGTTTCTGATTGCATAGTTGATTGTTTGACTACTGTTTGTCTCTCTGTTGATACAGATATAGTGTAAATTAGAGTTATCATGTGATACTACTGACACAATGCCAGGCCCGGTTCTAGAAAGTTAGATTAGGGTGGGTCTGTAGAAATTTTAGGTGGGCACACTGGCAGTGGCGAACTTAGCCATTTTGGGGCTCCAGGCGAACAGTCATTTGGGGGCCCTTGCATCTAATGTACCTTATATCGCACACACTGAGATACTCCATGCAAGGGATGAACAAAAGTCACTAGCTTTTTTTCATTTTGGATGAGACTACCTAGGTATGTGTCAGAGGCTTTCTTAGCTTGGATTGGTCTAAGAGGATCCCACATCACAGGGTCAAACTGAGCCATTAACTGAACCTGACCCATGACATGTCCATTGCCTAGTCCTAGTTCATTAAGTGTGTCAGAGGGGCCACGCAGACAAAGCTTTCTCTCTGACAGGAAGTTGATGATTGCCACTAACCTGGATAAAATTCTAGAGACCAATATGACTTAGCTTTCAATTAAATGTGTTGTTTTATTTTTTATATACACAGTGAATTACAAAATAGCCTGTGTCCACAGAGTCTAGGCCTATTTGAAATAAAATCTTCAAATATTAAAAAAAAAAAAAGGTTATAACCCTGCCTTCTTTAAGCATGGATAGTAGTGACTAAGTGTGCAGGGGAGAGAGAAATATACACAGATAGAGGGAGGAAGAGATAGCTTTATTTAGCTTTTTTACTTAAATTGATCATTGATGGCTTTAGACTGACTCCTGCTGTCCAAGCCTATCAGCTGTTGTTCTGAACAGCTGTTACACACGGAGGTGAAAACAAAATTGAAACTTAACTATCGCCTGGCTGGGCTGACTTAAAGTGGAGCAGCCAAATATAGCCTAAACTAATAGGCCTAAATATTGTTACAAAAATACAGGCAATGTGTTGTGTGATTTTTGTTAGTAGCCTACAGTAGACCTAGAGGCTGGCCCCGATCGCCACTAACTGTTCTGTAATACACAATCGCCGATCACGTGAACACACAGGCGTCTTTCTTTTAGCATATATGCATCCAATCCGCGATTCACGTGGGTCCCAAACCGTGAGGGTTAATTGTGCAACGGATCAACCGTGATCCGTTGCACAATTAATTATCTCCATCAGTTTGTTGACACACATTAACGTCATTAGCATAGCTGCTGGCTGAGCCAGAGCCACCTGTTGGATTGACAGTAGGAGCTGGAACTTTGCCGGTTAATGATGTAGACAGCTGTTCTTCCGTTTAAGGTCCCGCTGCCACCGCGCTGGGTGCTGTAAAAAAGCTTAATAGCTTCGGCAGCTTTGATATTAAGTCCTGACTTTGGTCCTTCTTCTGTTTGTTTTGTGACCCGCTCTCGTATGTTCGCTTCATTTTGGTATAGGTAGTTTAGGTTTATCTCGTCTCTCTCTTCTCCCGCTATTTACTTTTTTGGATTTACGTGTGAACGTGCAGCGTCATGAGCGTAATGTGTAATGGAATAGTCCATGTAGTGCAGACTGAAGGGGGGTGCACGGTTGGCAGAAAGGCCGTCAAAACGCGAGTAATTAGACATCCCGATGATACTATTGTGAAGAGATGTTTTATAAAAAAACAATAGATATGGGGCAAAATATAAAGAGGGCATTTTGGGGGCCCCAAAGGGGCTTATGGGGCCCCGGGGCTCCAGGCAATTGCCTGGCTTGGCTCAATGGACGGCCCGCCCCATAGAAATATACATTTGAAATAAAATATTAGGCAGGGTCCTCTCGGATGGGCTTGGTGCTCTTTTTCTTTTACGGGACATATTTTCCTGTAATATAATGAATTCATTTAACTGCAGTGAGAGGAACGAAGCAGAAGAACTCTGTTGTCCAGTTATCTTTTTTTCCACAGATGAGGCTGAAATAGGCTATAGACTATACACAGTGCATGGGCAACAGAAGGCAGCCCCATTTTCAAATATTTTTAAATAAACTCAATACACACTGTGCATGCCATGGACTTGAATTTGACGTGGTCAGTTAACCTCGGATTACCTCCCAGATGAACTGATTCAATTATTAAGCTATTAACTATCTACCAAAACATTGTATTCCTTTTATTGTATGATAATTTACATTTATATAAGATGATATTGATATCAAACACACACACTAAAAAAAAAAAAAATTGGGGGCCCCTCTGGCAGTCGGGACCCTAAGCATCCGCTCATTTCGCTTATGCCTCGAGCCGGCTCTGCTGACCAGTGACCACTATAAGCGGGTGGGTAACTTGGAGGCAGGCTATCCTGCCCACCCAACAATACAATTAGAAGCAACGCATGGTAATGGTATATTCTTTAGTATTAATAATAATTGATTGGATTTATATAGCGCTTTATTTCGCTGTTGTTGACTCAAAGCGCTTTACAGGGTTCCAGGTTCAATTCGTTCACACACAGTCATACCGGTGGTGGTAAACTACAATAGTAGCCACAGCTGCCCTGGGACAGACTGACGGAAGCGAGGCTGCCATTCCACGCCATCGGCCCCTCCGACCACCACCTCAAACATACAGCAATCATACACATTCACACAAGGCAAGGTGGGTGAAGTGTCTTGCCCAAGGACACAACAACCATGACACAGGTGGCCGGGCAGGGATCGAACCACCAACCCTTGGATCGTTGGCCAACCCGCTTAACCACCTGAGCCACAGTCGCCCACAAATTTTATTAATCAATTGTCTGAATTTTATAGTGGGACCCCCGATAGTGGGTCTGAAAAAAATAAAATAAAATATATATATATAAATATATATATATATTTTTTTGATTGGGTGGACACAGCCCACATTTAGGTGGGCACGGCCCACCCTAGCCCTGTTTAATGCACTGTTTAATGAACATTCCTGCCAATCTGAATCACTCTTTCCTAAATCCAGACATCTACCTCAATGCAGCACCCACAGAAACATCTCAGCTTAAATACCACACACACACACTTTTTGATCTAGGTTTACACCCTGGCAGTGCTGAGGAAATGGTTTACTGAACATGTTTTTAGCCACTTTAGAGGTGCTTAGGTAGGCGGTTTGTAGCTTCAAAGGTTGACTCCTATCTCAAGGGCAACCATAACTCCAAGCAGACACACCTGCCCACATGCAGAGCCACACAAACACACATATATTCTTCAGATAAGCAGAGACAGATGTCTGTACACACACACACACATGCAAACACGCACACACACACACACACACACACACACACACACTACTGTGTAATGGAATTCTGAGAGGGTTCCCTTTGCCGGTGTTCAACCTGTTGTTATTGTTGTTTGTTTGCACATTACGTGTCCATCTCACTTGTCCAAGGACCTAATACAAGTGAGAAAAAAGTTTTAAGAAAGTCAAGAAAAAAAAGTGGCAAAGAGAATAATAGAACAAAAAAAAACTGTTGGGTGTGAAGGTGAGGCTGCGCTAGATTTTATGAAAAAAATAGCAGAGAGGTGAGAAGTGGAATGAAGCACCAAAGAGAAAATACATGGAGGAAGAGTAGAGATGAAAAGTGTGAAGTAACACAACTGAAGGAGAAATTTCATCCAGCCGGTGAAAGATTGTAGACAGAGGGAGAGGAAGTTGCCGAGAAGAAGGGAATACGTTCCTCCGAGGGCAGTGTTATTGGGGAGAGAGAGAGAGAGAGAGAGAGAGAGAGAGAGAGAGAGAGGAATGTGTTAGAGTGAAGAAACAGCAGGGGACGGGGATCGAAAATGAAAATGGAAGATAGCCATTTTGGAAGTTCGCTAAGACCGATCCCCCTGAGGTACCGCTGCTATACGTGTATCTGTGTCGAAACATGGCAGTGCAACATGGTGGCATATAGATAAGAAAGCTCATACTAAGGTTAACTTAGAAAAGAAAAACTTTGATTTGCGAGTGATTATACACTACTTAAAAGCATACTTATGGATATGATATATTATTTCTACCTCTAAGTCCTCCATTCTTGAAAATAAAAAAAACAATAATGTGACGGTTTATCTAGGTTTTAAGCTGGACCCAAGAGCAAGGACCAGAAGGGATAGGGGTTAAAATGGATTTATTGTGCAGATATTGTTGATGCATAAGACATAGTGTGTGTGAGTGTGTGTGTGTGTATGTGTGTGTGTGTGGGGGGGGGGGGGGGATGGGGGGCTGCGTGGTGTGTGGCACAGAAGGTGGCTGGTTGAGGAAGGAGCTTGGTGGCTTAAGACACAGGTGGTGGGAGGGGGAGGGGGCATGGAGCTGGCAGGGAGGCACACTAGGATGAACGGAAACAATCTGGTGGCAGCGTGGAAGAGAGAGACCAGGAGGGGTTTTAAGCTGCAGTTGATGAGTGTGGAATGAGCAACAGGTGTGCACTTGCAGCCTCTGAAAGTGAATACACACACACACACACCAACAAACACAGCAGCAAAGAAGCACAAAGAAAAACGTAGTTCAACCCATCACAATTAAACTATACACACTGAACTTTAAATGGCCTCAACAGAGCCAAATAGCTTGATACAGCAGTGTGATTATGCCAGTGCAAAAGGGGCACACTATTAGCGCTTTTCCATTACATGGTACTGGCTTATACCTATACTCTGCTCGCATTTGGTACAAGGTCATTTTCTGGAGGTCGTTTTCCATCATGAAAGAGAGCCCATGCTAGCACTGCCACTGTATAGCTGGTTATCATAGCAATGTATGCTAACGTTAGTGTCTATGTACCATGTCATAGGCTTTTTTTATATAGGGTGTTGTCCGCTGATGACACTCTGGCCATGCTGCTGTATATTTTTGTTCTGCCTGCAGAACTATATCTCCTTCACGTTGTTTTATTTCTACATCGTGGTGCACCCTACATTATTCAGCCTTGTCTAGCTGTAGGATGGAGAAAAATCTCAAGACAGGTGGAAATGTTGTATGTAATGTAATTGACCTTTTGAATCCAAAGGGGGCAAACCCGCTCTCGTTGACCCATTACGCTGTGTGCATGAAGGGGGTTGGGTCAAGTGTCTGAGGCTGGGCACTGGGAATCAGGCGGTGATTGATGTGGGAACACAGAGGGGTCGAGCCACATGCCCTCTCCATCATGATGTTGGACTGAAAGTGTGATGCAACACAGTGTACACACAATGCACATCCACACACTTGAGAAACCGTCACAACCATTTTTCTGACTACATCTCTGTTAACGGAGGCCGTTTTCCACCACCTTTCATCTCACAAACCTTGTCCATCAATCTTCCTGTCTGCCTCATGACGCTAATCAACTCTGACGGGCCAAAAACCCACAGCTCTCTCTCTCTCTCTTTTCTTTCCCTTCTGTCTCGTCATCCCTCCGTCTTACTTAACCTCCGCACTCGCACATTCTCTCCATTTATCCGCCTCACTCTCCCTCCAGTCCTTGGTGCTCGTCCACAGTCATGCTGTCAACGGGTGACATTGAAGAGATTATTGTATCCCTAGTTTCGCAGTGTCTCAATTAACACAGCAGCTAGAGTTATAACGAGTCGGCCTTTGTGCAGTGATTGGATGTAAACTAGCGTGTTAGCTTCTCTCCACTTCACTGTTCTCCTATACACTCGCCTCATTCCTTTCTGGGTGTGAGGGAGACAAACAGCGGGGAAGCAGAATCGTGCTGATGATATGAAATTAATACAAATTTGTCGCAAACTGCCTGTAAAAAAAAATGAATGCCCGTGGTGGACCGGCATTGCAGTATGTTAAGCTTCAGGACTGGCTATACCACACAAATAGCTCTGATCAGCCACAGCAGCAACTGAAGAGCAAACTACTGTAAATGCTATAAAATATATATATATTTTTTTCAATTTATCAATATTTGATCAAATCGATCAAAATCATACAACTGTCTCTGGTTGCCTGCTTCTGTCGCCTACTTATCTTCCTTGCCTAAGTTGCCCTTTATTCCGCCTTTCTCTCACCTGTTACCTCTTTCTCTCACCTTTTGAAGTTTGATACCCCCCCCCCCCCCCACCCCCCGATTGCATTCTATAACTGCTCATTAGGAATTAAAGCCCATGTGTGGGGTTAATAACCATATAGACCTCGACCAGAGAATCTTTTAATGGAGTTGAGCCGAGGTGACGGAACCCTGCAGAAGCCATGACACCACTTATGGAAGCACACATGGCATGAGTAAATGCATGTACAATTAGAAGCCACTTTCATTTTTCGGCCCCCGCAGTTCACTCAGCCGGTGAGACTTGATTGAAAAACTCAATTTTGTACAAAGCTTCCTGCATATGAAAAGCAGGAATGGGAATTATAATGAATTTAAATATTTTTTTCTTATTATTTGATCTTTTCCCTTCATTCCAGTGCTCTTCCTGTCTCTCCGGTGAGCTTCAGAACTCTTCTCCAACTCTCTCTGTAACAACACATTTAGTTATTCTCATGTCAGTCAACGTAAATGCGCACAAAGGCTCATTTGCATGTTTGTGCCAGTGCCACACATGCAAGTGTACAGGCGAAAAACGCAACAAGATGCGACTTACTCTGACTTTCAATCCCTTTTTCTCCTCCTCACTTCCCACTGTGTAATAAAAATGTTAATTGAAACTAATTCTGCCAAGAGATATGTGATTATGGTGTGAGTATGAGTGTGATGAGAGAGTGAATTAGTGTGTGTGAGTGTGTGTGTGTGTGTGTGTGTGTGTTTGTGTGTGTGTTTGTGAGATTGTGGCAGCTCATGGCCATGCACTGTGATGCTGAGGTAGAGAGCTCAGACTCTGCAAGGAAAGTCATTAATTTTTATCTTCTCTGACGATTCAACTGTAACTTCACAAATACCAGCGCCCAAACCAACCCACACACACACACACACACACAAACACAGCTCATACCCAGACACACAGAGCGATGATACCACACACACACCCATAAACACACATGCGCGCACACACACACTGATAGCATTTTTAATTTCTAATAATTAATGATGTATATAACCCCCATCATTAATTGCATTTACTCCATGGATCTTATATAATCTAACTAACAATTAACCATTGATCAACATGTTATATATGAAAGTCGGTAAAACTCTTAAGTCGTTAAAACTCCTTCTGGAAAGAACGGAGACAGCACACGCAATTGTAAGACAATCTGTACTTTCCCACACCTGGAGGCAAAAGATATATCCGTTTCTCCACAATGGGCCTCTGTAGAACTTTCATAACAAGTTAGCAGCAGATAGGATACATTATTGCATCAAGGACATCAGCAGAAAGATAGAGTTGGCCTTCCGCATAGGGCAGGTTCATCAGGAGGAAGACAGAAGATTGGAGGATCGAGATGAATGACAAGCTAAACAATCCAATGACATGAATAACTGAATTTGTTTAAATATCAACTGAATGTCCGGAGAAGGCTCTTCACTCTTTTTTGGCTGCTCGTTTTGTCTATCTGACTACTGCATAAGCTGTAAACTGCCGACATCACTTTTTCATTAAATCATCCATTGTAACTTTTTATCCACGTCTCCTCCAACATTTTTGCATCCTCTCTTCCTCTTAAGAAACGAACACGTGAATTAATATAGTTTTATTAACACACACACACACACACACACACACACACACACACACACACACCATCCCAAGAAAGGCTCACAATTCAGCACAAGCCATAGGTTTGATTATGGGAAATGCCTCCTAATGTGCGTTTCAACTGCCTACCAAAACTGAAAATGTAAGTTGTTTTTAATGCAATTGTACGATGGTGAGAATACATCATTTAACCCTTGTGTGATGTTCGGGTCTGTGGGACCATTTTCTTTTTTATCAAAAGAAAACTGATACTATTTATTATGATTTCAAACTGAGACTCATTGGCCTTGGCTCATTTACTGTGAAGAACATATATCAGAAAAAAAATGTGGTCAACACACGCTGTACACCCCCCCTACACATTTATATTACATTCAGGATGTTCGGGACCCAGGGCTAAGACAAGTGTAGAAATTGTAGGTTTTGGAAGAGAGAGAAGCTTTTAAAGATGATGTAGAGTTAGAGGGTTCAGAATGTGAGGATCACTCACTATCTCATGATCATTACTCATCATAAACTGCTTATCAGGGGTCGGGTCTTGGGGCTAGCAGCTTGAGCAGGGGACCCCAAACTTCTCCTTCCCGGGCCACAGTAACTAGCTCGGACTGGGGGATCCAGAGGTGTTCCCAGGTCAGGGTGGAGATATAATCTCTCCACCTAGTCCTGGGTCTTCCCCGAGGTCTCCTTCCAGCTGGATGTGACGGGAACACCTCCCTAGGGAGGCGCCCTGGGGGCATCCATACCAGATGCCCGAACCACCTCAACTTGCTCCTTTTTACACGTAGGAGTAGCGTCTGTACTACAAAATCTCTCAGGATGACTGAGCTGCTCACCCTATCTCTCAGGGCTAGACACCTTGCTGAGAAAACCCATTTTGGCCACTTGTACCTGCAGTCTAGTTCTTTGGATCATGACCAAGCCTTCATGACCATAGGTGAGAGTACGAACCAAGACCGATCGAGAGCTTTGCCTTCCAACTCAGCTCTCTTTATGTCACAACGTTGCAATAAAGCAAGTGCAATACCATCCCCACTGCTCTGATTCTCCAGCCAAACTGAGGCTCCATTGTCCCCTCCCTCGCAAACAAGACTCCAAGGTACTTGAACTCCTTCATTTGGGGTTAGGACTCATTCCCTATCTGGAGTAGACAATCCATCGGTTTCCTACTGAGCACCATGGCCTCAGATTTAGAGGTACTGATCCTCATCCCAACTGCTTCACACTCGGCTGTGAACCAATCCAGTGAGAGCTGAAGGTCACAGACCGATGATGTCATCAGGACCACATCATTTGCATAAAGCAGTGATGAGCTCACAGTGAGGATCACATTTCTGAAATTTCAGTGTCTGACAGTGACTCTGAAGAATAGAATGAGATTGAGCATCAGCTAGTTCCAAAACGAAGACACAGGACCAGCCTTCAGCAGCCAGCCCTAGGACCAGACCATTAGTTTTGTAGTGTAAACTGACCTGAATGGGTTAAATTTCTAATTAAGTTCAAATAAATTAAAATCAAAAGTTGTGAAAAACCCTGCTTCATTTGTAAATTTGTTGAATTTATTCCCCTAATATCTTTTTTATAATTGTTTTTCTTGTTTTATTATATTTTATTCAAAAACAGACAAAAAACGAGTGGTACTTTAATTCATAAATGGGATCTAACAAAGGTGAAGGGCAAATATTAACCATATATGCTGTTTATATTTCTTGCAAATAGGATAAAGTAAACAACTGTTGAGTATTTTAACATAAAATGTTTGATTGTGTTGAATTAAAACCTCCTAAAATGCAGTGGGTCCACCAGACCCACGAACACTGGCTGTGTAACAACAATATGAACACCACACAAGGGTTAAAGTTGCGATGCGGAACCTTCTGCTGTCTTAATTCTAGCGGCCCCTTTGGACAAAAGCGGTAATGTTTTTACAACGCAAGCTATTGTTCCTGGGTGAGCGTACCTGAACAGAAGTAAAAAATATCATTTTTTGCACTGATGTTCTCGTTTGCTGTTACACGTAATTTATGATGATCAGAGGAAAAATTAACGTGAAGAAACGAATAGCACCATATACAACTCTAAAGTAGATAATTGATTCCCTGAACAAATTCAAATCCTAGCGTTGAAGCTAATTAATACAATCAATATTTTTGAGTACATATATAGGCTACTTATGCCATCTCCAACCCTTAGCCCTCACACACTGAATATTTTGTATTCATGAAAGGTATACTCGATGACAAAGTGAGCTGTTTTATTCGGGCGACTGTGGCTCAGGTGGTTAAGCGGGTTGGCCAATGATCCAAGGGTTGGCGGTTCAATCCCCGCCCTGCCACCTGTGTCATGGTTGTTTTGTCCTTAGGCAAGACACTTCACCCACCTTGCCTTGTGTGAATGTGTATGATTGCTGTATGTTTGAGGTGGTGGTCGGAGGGGCCGTTGGCGCTGAATGGCAGCCACACTTCCGTCAGTCTGCCCCAGGGCAGCTGTGGCTACTCTGGTAGTTTACCACCACCGGTATGACTGTGTGTAAAAGAATTGAACCTGGAACCCTGTAAGCGCTTTGATTCCTAAGGGAATAAAGCGCTATATAAATCCAATCAATTATTATTTATTCAAAACCGGACGAAAAAAAGCGACAGAATCTTGGGAGGTTGTGTTTAGTTGCTGGCTAATGAACGCCTGTCATGTGCTATGAATATGTATTAACCTAACCCTTTGCTAAATACAGTTTATCTGTTATCTTGGAGGGTTTTGCGATCGAGAATGCAGCTCCCACTCTCTCACCACCTCGCACTTAACAGTTGCAGTCTTCCGGATAAGATATGCCTGGATGACCTCAGTACTCAACACTAAGCAATTCCACTGCCAGCACTTTGGGTGTTATACTGTCACATCTGTTACAAGCAAGGTGAGGTGTTATTTGTTCACTCTCTCTTTCACCTTCTCTGGCCAGTCAAAGAGATTTAAAATGTATTGTGAGCTCAGGTCCACAATGTCTAGCCACAGAATCCAATAGGCCCCAAGGTGTTTATATTCTTTTTTTGTTTTTTACCCCTCTATTTTACTGTAGACATGAATACATCTTCCAAATGCTTATGCAAGATTGTTGTGTTCCGGCGTGTTTGTGCACACTGTGTCACCGGCTTCGCGTGCACACACCTTCCACTGTTTACTTCTGACATATGTAGCCATTATGGAGGTCTCAATGTTGCTAGTACTCTACTGTTGCTCTGCAGGAAAAAGCTAATTAATAAGTCAATTCAAACCATTCTCTTCTCAGTGGTTAGCGGGCACAGGCTATCTGTCTGTCACTGTCTATTGATTTGGCTTTACTTTCAATCCTTCAGAGTAACCACTGCAGAAATACTGAGGGTGGGGTCAGCCATTCTGGGGATTGTTTGTTGTCAAAATCTCTTTCTGTCAAAATCAGTGGATATGTCCTCACAATCCGCTACATGACCGTACTCCATGTGCGCCCAAAAAAATCTGGTGTTAATAGACAGCCTAGGCTCTGTAAACAGGTATGTAAATAAAGGGTGTATGTAAACCCCTTGTAGCTATCAACCTGCCCATTTACATAATCTTCTAAACTTGTAGACACTCCACCATTAAGAAGATATTTTTTTTCTTTTAAGATTCTTAGAAATCTTTACCTGTAGGAGTATTTGAAGACTTGGGTGTGCTCCAGATACATAACAAGTCCATGCACAGATGCTGTAGTTCTGCAACAAAGAAGAATAAACTGTAACATCTGGCAGCAAAACACAACTCTTGTTAGAAGTAAAAAAAAATAAATAAAGAGAAAAGATTGAATTTCAGGCAATTTAAAGTGCAAAGTAAAAACAATCAAATAATGTTGGCTCTAGTCTTCATGCTTTATGCGTCTTTGTGTGACTCATTTTAGGGCCACTATAATGATTATTCTCATTAGCAAAAAGTTCAAATTTCTCAGGGGACATTATAATTACTTTCTATTTTTTTTACGAGCATCTGTCCATAAAAGCCCAAGTATAGCCAAATTAATACCAGAGATGAAAGAGAAATGCATCAAACACTGGCATTTGGGGGGAGGGGAGGGGGGAGTTGTGGGTAATTTCTGAAGACACATTTGAATGGTAAACAGACACACACATCTACAGGCACATTAGCTACACACAAGTTGAGTGTGTGCAAGGGGCAACACATCTATTGGCTGTTTGCAGCTGCTAAACACAGACTGCGGAATCACTCGAGCCGTTGAATGTGATCTAATAAATGGATGACATTTCACTTTGTGTCAATTTATTGAGGACTTGAGCGGTGGCTAACCTGACATGTGCTACTCAAGGAAAGGAAATAGAAATGTACCCTTACTAAATGGGAAAGGACAATGATGACATCCATAGCTG
Organism: Hyperoplus lanceolatus; assembly: GCA_026929865.2. Lineage (NCBI taxonomy): Eukaryota > Metazoa > Chordata > Actinopteri > Uranoscopiformes > Ammodytidae > Hyperoplus > Hyperoplus lanceolatus. The sequence goes on from CM049399.1 coordinate 8,644,874, forward strand.
ACTTGAAAATCTACGAGTTGACTTGAAAATGTACAAGTTGAATCAATTTGTTTAAGGTGGAGTCAGTTATTCTGGAGAATGCTTGCTGTCAAAAATCACTTTGTCAAATTCAGTCAATATCTCCTTGTGATCCGCTACGTGTCCGTACTGTGTGTGTGTTTACTGAATCTGGTGTTAATACACAGCCTAGGCTCTGTAAACTGTTATGTAACCAAAGCGGGTCCATTGTAGCCTATCGCCTATTAACAATGTGTTTGTCCCCCTTCACACACACTGTACGAATAGGTAGCGGATGGTGAGGAGATATTTCCTGATTTTGGCAAACAGTGATTTTGACAACAAGCGTTCTCCAAAATCATTTACTCCACCTTTAATGCACCTCAATCATGTTGTTTTTTGCCTGTATTGAATGTGTTGAATAAACAGTGAGTTAAAAAAAGAAGAAGTATACATTTCACTCTGTGAGGCAAATAAAGACATCATTATGTTGCGTATATGTTTAGGGACCCTCTTTGCCGTAGCAGGAAACGTATTCCAGCACTCTTTATGTTCAGGACAGAAATCAAGTCCAGCTTAAAATGACAGGTATTATCCCCAGCGCCTTCGACACGACTTACCACTGAAGACGAATGCAATGGTAGATATACACTGAGTATGTAACTGCTAACTATTTCAACCGTCCTAAAAATAATCCTGGGCAAATCCAAACTTGGGTTTGGGATGGATAGACGGGTGGACAGCATATTTAAAAGAGAACCGGGATGAAATAGGCTTACTTCTTTCAGCAGAGCAGCTTCACATTTCCCCACCACCACCGCATGTCAAATAAATAGGAATCTGGCCTCACTTTTTAGCTGGAGAATTTTTTAAAGTTCAGATTCAGGCTTTTTCTCTTTCATTTCTCTTTTTTTCAGATGTAGAAGTCGAGACATCTTCTACATGTTCAGTGCTGATAAAAATGAGTGATGCGATGATTTCAAAGGCAAAAAACAGGCTCTTAGCCTTTTAAAAAACTCTCCCACCCACCCGCTATCGCTGATCTAAGGCGAGATGAAAGTGCTAGCTTAATGCTCGCTAAGTGACATTTCTCCATCTCGGATCTCTGTCGCTCATGCAGACAGACAAGGGAATTAATAAAAGAAAACCCCACAGAGTTGGCATCAAGGACTTTCACTCACTCACTCCCTCCTTCTTGTATGTTCTGCTCTCCTTTTCTCACTCTATCACTACACTTGGGAAATTCAAAACACACACCATCCTACACACCCTCCTCATTCAAAACTGTCACTTCCCCCCAAATCAGATTTAATTTTTATTTAATTTTTTGTTGGGGGGGGGGGGGTGCTAAATGCTCAGAAAGCGCTGGGTTATTTGTGAAGCGTTTGTTTTCACCGGCTGCTTATCTTCCCTGGTTCATCACTCTGTAACCTTGAGATAAAGATGTGAATGACACTGGATGTAATTAATCACGCAAGAGCGCACCAGCATGCATGCAGATACACACTTGTATGGGTCGGCCTGTGTGTGTGTGTGTGTGTGTGTGTGTGTGTGTGTGTGTGTGTGTGTGTGTGTGTGTGTGTGTCTGCGCACGTGCACCCGGGAGCCCAAATCTCCTAGGGACATTTAGTTTTGCATCGACAAATTATGACACACGGCGTCTGCGTGGCTTGCGATCTTGCGATGAGATGTTTATTCATGAACTTGACCGTAAAGGCACATTCACAGGTGAACTCACTCTCTCTCTCTCACACACACACACACACACACACACACACACACACACACACACACACACACACACACACACACACACACACACACACACACACACACACACACACACACACACACACACACACACACACACACACACACATTTTGTACTCCTCATCACCATCTGCATTGCATATCACAGCGCTGCCACCTAATCACCAAGAGTCAGCTCCCACAGGGGAAACAATTATATTGTCAGCTCTCTGTCGCCTGGAACAGATCTACCGACAACAAAACACACGGAATACTAACCAGGACACATCAGATTCCCTCTTCAAGCCCGTAACAAGACCGCTCTAACATCTCCAATGTCATATAGCGCTCACCATTCATAATAGCCCGAGGGGGGTGGGGGGGCGGTGGGTGACAGATCCTACTCAATGCAAAGGTGTCGGTTTTACATGTCGCTTCATTCCGTGGGTATATATCTATTTTTAAGGGATGTAACTTGTGATGGGCTTCAGTTGTAATGTAATGATGTGTTTTAATGACAGCTGGTGTAATCTGTATCCGTGTTCCACAGCGTTTTGCACCGATGTGGCGCGGCTGATTTAATGATGTTGCATAGGTTTCAGCGGATAGTGTTCCAAGTGGCCGCAGCGGGTCCACAAATGCATTTTGGGTAATTGCTAGGAGAGAGAGAGCAAGAGTCGGCATGTAGAGTGTTGACTGAGCCAGCCGTGACATGCAGCCTCTCTACCTTTCCACTTCCACCCACTCTCTCCCATTAAAACAGCACTCAATCACTTTCACTCAACAACTGAACTTCACCTGAATCTCAGTCCTCTTTGTTTGGTACGCAGTAGGATTTTGTACGGGGTGAAGGAGATATATAAGTTTAAACCACGGACAATTTAGTTGGTGTGCTATGCAGGGAAGATACTGTTGCGCTCCCCTGCTGGTGAAACTAAACCAATTTTAACATAATTTAAAACACATTGTTAATGGACAAATGGGCAGAACTGGTATGTCACATACAGTGGATTGCTAAAGTATCCCCCCCCCAGTAAATACTTTGTAGAACCACATTCCCCTGCAATTACAGCTGCAAGTATTTTAGGGTATGTCTCCACCAGCTTTGCACATCTAGAGACTGACATTTTTGCCCATTCTACTTTTCAAAATATCTCAAGCTCAGTCTGATTGGATGGAGAGCCTCTGTGAACAGCAATTTTCAAGTCCTTCCAGAGATTCTCAAATAGATTTAGGTCTTGATTTTGACTGGGCCATTCTATCACATGCATATCATTTGATCTAAACCATTTCATAGTGTCCCAGTGTCTAGTCTTTTGCAGACTCTAACAGGTTTTTTCTTCCCAGATTGCCCTGTATTTGGCTCCATCCATCTTCTCATCAACTCTGACCAGCTTCCCTGCCTGCTGAAGAGAAGCATCTCCACCTCATCAAGCTACCACCACTATTTTACTGTGGGGATGGTGTGTTCAGGGTGTTAGTTTAAACCACAAGCATTTTGCATTCAAGTCAAAAACTTAAACTTTGGTCTCATCTGAATAGAGCACCTCCCTCCACATGTTTGCAGTTTCCCCCACATGGCTTGTGGCAAGGGTTTGAGAACATACACTGATCAGATGAGATCAAAATGTAAGTTTTTGGCCTGAATGCAAAACCCTATGAGTGGCGGAAAACTAACATTGCACACCACCCTGAACACACCATCCCCACCGTGAAACGTGGTGGTGGCAACATCATGCTGTGGGGGTGCTTTTTCTTTCAGCAGGGACAGGGAAGCTGGTCAGAGTTGATGGGAAGCTGGATGGAGCCAAATACAGGACCTTTAAAGGTTTGGGGAAATGTGTACCAAGCCATGCAGCACATGCGTTCTTTTATGCACGCTGATAGAACACAGCGTACAAATAAAAAGGCTCAGCAAAACATTGTTTTACGGTACCCCTTGTGGATAAAGTTTTCATTATATCTTTAAAGCCGCAATAACAAGTATCGCTCCCTTCAGCTTTAGTGAGTTACAGCTTCTTTTCCGATTGTCCTCTTGGAAACTTTACAGTTTGGGTTTTACTCTCGCCACTCTCAGAGGATCCTTCTCAGCCATAGGGGCCAAATGTTTACGTCACAAAAAAGCTCTATAAAACCCACTTGTTCACTACCTGCTTGGCACCAAAGAGCAGACAGCTAGAACGTAGCTGGTGAACACAGTGGAGCATTTAGCAGCAAAATAACCGGATGTTTTGAAAAAAAATGCTAAAGGTTTGGATTGGGCTCTGTGTAATACGGCATTGCATACTCTGCCAAGTTGCGAAAAAGTTTATATGCTGAACATATCGGCAAAACTTTGAGACACTTTTGAGACTGTATTTAATTGAATTCCATACATCTAACGTTCCAATACAATATCCCCTCAGAGCATCTAAAGCCAAATTATCCCCATGGCTGAAAAAGACTGAGACTTTCATCCTTGTGTTCAGGTTTATTGAATGGATTCCAGACAGGACATTTACACAGGATTTGAGGTGGTAGCAAGCAAGGCAGGATGAGAGGCGGCATAGCTCTGCTCTTAAGACTACAGTACAGCGCTCATATTGAGAAACTTGTGTGCTGATACATCCCAAAATAGACATCTCATCTCATCACAACAAGTCAACACATGTCCATTCATGGCAGTTTTTGTCCTTCCCTAGTGACCCCAACCTTTAAAGCTGTTCACCCTGCAATATTAGAATTATAGAGGCTATTGGATTGCATTTTTATATATTTTTTTAAATGTATATTTATGCAGTTTCTCTTTCATTCCGTCTGTTCAACACTCCCTTCATCTCCATTCTCCCCCGTCTCTCCACTCCTCCCTCCTCTGAAATAGTTAATCAGGGGGCTCGTATCCAAGAATATTACTACCATGTTCAATATGCTTCGGCTCACATAACTTTATGTCCAACAAAGGGCCCAAATGAGCGAACGGGGCGAATCTAGCCGAACAATTTGTCCTTTTGGCGCAGCACGTATAATCTTCATTAGATTGAGCCATAACATGGTATCGGCAGCAATTAGGCCCCCGGAAGGAGGCACCACTGCAGAGGTTAATAACTGCAGTGTGTCTGCGTGGAAGCTCTGCTATGATAGAAAGGTTAACTGTATTAGTGATGGTGGCAGTGAGCCAAGGGGAAGGGAGAGAGAGAGAGAGACATGGAGAAAGAGAAAGAGAGAGAGACTGGGCTGCATGGTCTGTATTCACACTGGAGTGTCAGGGTGTGAAAATGTTATTCGACTGAGAGAAATCCCTGTAGGTGTCCGGCCTATGTTCCTTCCACGACAGGTTGTTCTGTAACACCTTTTTTTTTGCAAATTGAGAAACATACAAGTGTTGTTTTTGATGTTATATGTTATACCTCTAATGTTGGATAGTAACAACAATAAAAATATGTGTTTGTTTATTCGGAAATATGGAAGGCAAAAATAAAGAATGTCTGAAAAAGGTATCAAAGTTCTCAGTCACTGCGGTTACATGGCACAACTAGATTGGATTATCACATATATCGAACAAGACACTCGAACGGACCGTGTCACTTGTCTGAGTATACATGGCCTTTCAGAAATCGGATAAATGTGCGATGCATGGCTGTCTCCACTGTGCTAGGTGGCGCTGTAGCCCTTTCAACCATGCTTTCAACAAGTGGTTTTAGAGCCACGTCCGGTTCTCTTCCGTCAATAACCCATGGTGTAGCCTATCATGCGCAGGCACACAAGCACAGAACGAGAAGTCCGACATGCGATATCCGATCCCTGTATACATGCAGAGAGAAAGCCGACAATGAACAAATTATCTAGGTGTTCTTATCCGACTTCTCTTGTCCGTTATTGTGCCGATTTGTGTCCGAAGTAGATCGGATAACGGTGTTTACATGCAGTTTAAAAGTCCTGTTGAGGTCTTATTCGTTTAGTTATCCGATTATGAGTCTGCATGTAAACACACTGAGTGTTGTTTAATAAAGTAAAATCACAGGACAGGTGATGCAGGTTTCAGAGACAGCAAAAGTCAAAAAGAAAGTGAGTCCTCTCTCGACAACAGAGGCTCTTTAACATATTTTGAAAATGTCTACTGATTGGTTAAATCTCGTTGTCAGGCAGTTTTCGAAAGTCCATCCTCTTCTTTCTCGTTTTCCGAAACTAGAATTAGGCTTTCTCTAGCAGCCTTGAGCAGTTACCTTTGGTTTCAGGAATGTAGCTATCTTATGGGAAAATCAGCGTTAGTTTTTATTGCTGTTCTACCTCCTCGTCTCATGCACCAAAACTGAAATGTGAACATTTATTAAAGTCAAATGTGAAGAATATATCAATTGTTTAAATGATTATACAATGGGTAAATGCAAATTAATGAGGGGGCTATAACATCATTAAAATTAGAAATATATTTTTCTGACAATAGCTAGGTTTTGTACCGTTGCTGTTTCTCTGGACATACTTTTTTTGGTTGAACCAGGTTTCCAAGATGTTATAATAGTCCAACCATAAGAAGTCAAATCAGATATCAGTATTCCAATATCAATTTGAGATTTAAAAAAAGGTCCCAGAAGATATAAAGATCAACATTGCAATCCAGTACACATACGATACACATACTATATGAAAAGCCATAATATCTAGGTATAGTTAATTTGCTAAGGAAATAAAACGTATACGTCCAGGTCAAGGGCAAATATATCCCCACATGAATGATTTTCAGGAACACGTCACAATGGGATTAATAAGAATATCAGCATGAAGCAAAGACACACACTCATACCCGAATAAAAATAAACTTTTCTGGAGCAGCTTATTGAGTCTTTGGGGGAATGTGTGGAGACCGAGGAAGCATTTATACAGATATCAAGAGCTTGAATGTAGTTTGAAGTCTGCGAACACACAAGCGGATTTCATTTAATTAACAGTCAGTGTGTTACATCCCCTGGAGATGTTTTAGCTGCATTGGTGTGTGAATTAACGGGGCGCAAAAGGTGCAAGGAACAAACATGACAAACACAAAAACACACACACACACACAAAACACAGCTTTGGTTCATAAACCCCTTTGCCAGCGACACAGTGGGACGGGACTTAAGTTCTGAGAGATATGGAGACATGCACTGCGACTGTCAGTCTGGGATGCAAATAGACACTTGGTGGCGGTTGCCAGGGATGTCTACCTGCTACTGCTGAGGCCATTTGAAGTTGGAGCCTTATTGCCAAAGAACAGATCAAAGGCAAGCTGCCAGGATGGCTCTATCCCTCTCTCTCTATCTCTCTCTCTCACTCTTTCTATTTCTCTCTCTCACACACGCACGCACACACACACATGCAGACTGCAGCTGCACGTACACGGCCTGAACCGAAAGAAAAAAAATAGACGATAGAGTGAGAGACATGGAGAGAGAGTAATGGGAAGAGAAAGAGAGAGAGAGAGAGAGAGAGAAAGAGAAGTTGATGTGTCTAGTCATGTGTCTTCTCTTGACATTGTCTTTTTTCATACGCGCAGCTCTTTGCATATTTATTTAGTACGACTTGAAAAAATATCTTCTTTTGGCTGCCAAATAAAAAGTGAAGGTAAAGCTTTACATTACGTAGCCACTCATCAGCATTAATTGATACTTAACTAATGCCTAGTTCATCCTGAGTTAATGTAGGACTCATGTAATACTCATAGATGACTCAGCCATGAATGAATGGTTACTCCATCAGTAACTAATCAGAAGTCAGTCTTAATTACAGACTGAGTCTTTAATGATCATTGCTTACCTAAGACATCTATTACAGATTAACTCAGACATGTTTCTTAAAATGTATTAATACTATTAATTCATTATTTACCAACAACACGTGAATTTAGAGTCCAGTATGTCAGCAACCTCCATTTCACAGTACTATTTGAACTGGTATCTGTTCATTAACTACCTTAAGTCCTGTTTTTGGGATAGGAACATTTCTGCAGGATTTTTGAGTCCAGGATTAAAATCAGGGACATATGTGGCAAGTGCTTTCACTTCAGTAGAAGTGACGGAAGGTAATTGCTCGGATATTGATGCATATATATTGTTGTAGTCCAAATATTATGACTATTCATTCAACTTTCCCACTTTGATCAAGCATACGTGTATATGTGTCTTTCAGGCAGTATCAACAGATATAACCACAACCAGAAGTTACTTAATAATTAATTAATAGTTATGTTCCCCTATAAAGTCACAACATGAAGATATATTTCAATTCCTTACCTAATGACTAACTAATACAGGTACAAATCATGATTTATTTTAATATTAGTATGAAAAACTATTTCAATAATGGTTGTTGAGTGTTATGTGTCCCTAGGTAAAGTCACAACATTATGATATATTACCTAACATGAACTAAGACGGTTTAAGACCATTATTTCACTTTAATATATTACATGGACAACCATTCAATTAATGGTTAGTTATATCCTAAGTAAAGTCATAACATTATGATATTTTCAAATCATTACCTAATGATTAACTAAGACGGCTAAGAACATTGTACATGGAAACCATGTCATTAATGGTTATTTAAGTGTCATGTGCCCCTAAGTAAAGTCACAACATTATAATATTTTCAAATCATTACCTAAGGATTAACTCAGACGTTTAAGAGCATGATTTCTCTTTAGACGTGGTGACAAATATACAATGAGTACAAAACTTTTATAATATAAAGGTCTATTCCTTTGATTTAACAGAGGCTACTATATTAATTTATTGAAGACCATCATTTGGATTTTAACAGTTTTATTTATTCAAAGTAGTGTCTACCTAAAACGTTAACAATTTCTTTTAATGAACATACACAAAAAAATATAATAATATCAACAATCTTCATTTACTATTTTAATGCGCTAATCTGCAATTGTGATTGATACACAATTTTCCTGTCAACTTTCATCTTGGTAGGCATCTCATTTGGAGAGCCACCCTTACAAGCCCAAGGACCTTGTAGTACGCTCGATCAACTCTTCAGGAGATTTTACTGAAAGAAAGGAACAAAAAGTTAAAATCAATCTAAAATTATCATAAATCAATTTTAAACTTATACTAATTTCCATAATATTCTCAGACTATTCTGAAACATCACAGAAGGTTATTGTTTAATTGCGGTGATATTTTAAAAAAAAACAACATATTTTTGATTATTTTTTTTTATAAAAGAAAAAAAAACTTTACCTATTTTAAAAACAACACGATGTTCATTTTTATTAAATTTAAAAATTAATTTGAAAAATAATTTTTTAATTTACAACTGAAGTTTATGAGTATATGTAAGTAAAAAATATACCTATTCACCATGGACCTACACTACCTATACTTAGAGGGAAACTAAAAAAAAACTACAATATAAAAGGTTTACAACAACACCTCTCTAGGAGAAGAATACAATACCTACCAATAAAAGAGTGGATATAACGTAAAAGTAGCTTATCCAATTAACTACCAGCCAGCAAACAAAACCATTAAGCTAACATGACGTTAGCTTAATGTAGACGTAGCCTACCTTTTTAAGAATGCTTTGTAACATGTCACCGCTAACTTTACTTCATGCAATAAAAATCATAAGAACAATATTGAGCTGGTAGTTTGCTAACCTCTTTTTGTCGTCTGCCTGTCCATTTCGGCCCGTTGACATGGTGTTCGTCTCCTTGTACATTGTGGCTTCTGTCCAGTGGTTTTCTTTGACGTCTTCACGGCCCATTGGTTTTTATAATAGAGAATTGAGGTGCTCCTCTCAACTTCCGTGCAGCTCTGGAGGATCTTGCGCCTCCCCTGTGTTGTCAAATGTTCTATATAGAGATAGAGTGGTTGCTGTTCGTGCATTTTAACCTTATTTGGAGAATACTTCAACCCCCATACATTTTTTTCAGCTTGGTAAAAATAGACAAATTCAATGTGGGTTGCCAGATCTGTCTAGTAACGTCCTGTAATTAGTGAGAAAAAACATGACTGGATGAGGGCATTTACAAAAACAAATATATCATTAATTAAATAAAAATCTTGAGTGTGTTCTGAGAAAAGGTTGGCCTATCAGTAATTTAATTAGCCTATTTATTCCTAAAAATAAAGCCTATCCTATGTATAAGGCTAACTGAAATTGATTAATCAGAAATACAATATTTGAAGAAACCAACATTAATATGTCTTCTAAATTTCAAAAGGTCAAAGAATGTGGTGAGTGTAAAAGTTTAGTTGACACATTTTTACTTATTTCTAACCATTAGACCTGGCAACTTCCGAGCCTTGGAAAGGTGCTTGTGCTGGTGCACAGCTGAACAAATCTTATTTATTTCATAACATTTCCTCATCTAAACAACTTAATCATTTGAAGATTGAATGCATTTTACAAAATGTATTACTTTTGGTTATTAAGAAGTCCACCTGGAAGGCTTCTGCAAAGCTTTTGGTTCCAGAAAAATTGGTTATCCATACTACCATATTAAAGTGAAATCATGCTCTTAACCCGTCTTAGTTCATCGTTAGGTAATGATCTATAAATATATCATAATGTTGTGACTTTACTTAGCGGGACACATAACTATTAATTAATGTATGGGACTTCAAATTCACGTTTTTCAGTGTTGGTAATTCATTAGTTAATAGTATGAATACATTTTAAGAAACATGTCTGAGTTAATCTGTAATAAATGTCTTAGGTAAGCAATTATCATTAAAGACTCAGTCTGTAATTAAGACTGACTTCTGATTAGTTACTGATGGAGTAACCATTCATTCATGGCGGAGTCCTCCATGAGTCTTACATGAGTCCTATATTAACTCAGGATGAACTGAGCATTAATTAAGCATCAATTAATGCTGATGAGTGTCTACGTAATATAAAGCCTTACCAAAGTGAAAGGAAGTGGGTGAGGGGATCTTTAATCCCCCTCCACACACAGACACATCTATACTCTGTCTTTCGTTTCTCTCTTTCCCTTGCTGGCCCCCTAACTTTTTTAATTGGGAGCCTCTTGTACACAAGACCCTATTTAAACTTACCCATGCCTCTGTCTCCTTTCCACCCAAGCATAATTTACAGCATATTTTCTTTTAACTGGTGTTGCCGTGTGGTGGTGGATCTTTTTTAGAAATGTGGTTCCCCAATAACTCGGTGGTGTGTATGTATGTGTTTGTATATGTATGCATGTCCACTTGCTTTTGGAAGCTGCACTGATAAATATGTTATATTATCAATGGGTCTAATCACTATATGAAAGACGACAGAACTATCTTGACTCTGCACTTTCCCTCAGCTCTTGTTGTGTTTGTAGAGCCTGCAGCTGCTTTGTTTCACCCTTTACGGCTCATTAACAGTGTTTACAGGCAGTCCTTTGAAGTCCTTTGACTATATTATCTCTAAGAATAGATTAAAAGGTGCAACCTGGAAGACTTTTAAGATTTAACAGAAGAGGCTACAGAAAAATATAAGCAATATAACAACTATTTATTTTTCCTGAGGCACATAGATAGATATTATCCTAAAATGAAATGAAGTGCAGGTTCATTCTTAAACGTTTGGATGCTGCGCAGCTGTGTACAAAGTCGATGGATGGCTGCCCTGTGTAAATGGTAAATGGACTCCACTTATTAGCGCTTTTCCCTGGTTTTTCACAGACTCAAAGCGCTTTACATTGTTTTGTACACATTCACCCAATCACACACACATTCATACACCGAGAGCAGCAGCTACCACACAGGGTGCAAGCTAAATCTCGGGAGCAATTCGGGGTTCAATGCCTTGCCCAAGGACACTTCCATGGGCCTATTTCAGGTAGCTGGTTTTGAGGCAACCCAGAGTTTGTTCGCTCTGAGTTAGAGGAAACTCTCGGTTTTCCGTTTCAAGAAGCAGGTTCAGCGCAACCGAGAGTCAGTTACTGCGGCAACATACGCCGTGGGTCTAACCTGCTGGATAGGTGGTTAGACCTACCCTGGGTTTGTTTTCACTTTACGCTGCAGCTCCGAATGAAGAAAGAGTCACTGTCACAACGCAACCCTGTACAGTTTAAAGCAAAATCACTCCATAGAAATCTCCATCGGGATGTTTTTATCATTTCCTGATGATTTTACGTTTGATCGATCATTTGATCAGTAGCCTTGTTCTCAGCCCTCGTTCGTTCATATGCGGCCACCTTATACATCGTGAACATGCTTTACATTCAGATTAATAAACCTATTGTATTGTATGTATCTCGTTATTTATTTTTATCATTATCAGTAGTTTTTTAACATCTGTGCCACTGAACATAGGCTATTTATGTCATGTTGAAATGTAATTCTGCGGCTGCACGCGATCGTGACTGTTCACTTGTGTCATCCCAAAGTCACAGACAAGCCTCGTTAAATAGCCCAATATGAATATAGAAATAATATAATAATTTAAACTGTGATCACTAGAGGACAAGGGATCTGGTAATAAAACAATCAGGATCTACAATGGAAACTGTCACCTTATGTGTCAAACGTTAATATCTTTCACTCCCCATTTAAAAGAAGCGACAGTCTGTTTACTGCACAGTAGGCCTATTATAGCTTGCCTACATAATAGGCTACAGCGAATATAAAACACTGTCAGCAGTGCTGTGCAGCGGCAGCTTGATAATTTTGTTGCTGCTGATATGCATAACTTAATTCTTAAACATTCTTAAAATAGACTTGCTTCTCATACGGAAGCAGTGATGCTCTTGACAAAAAAACGTTTGCACCGTTTTTTTCTGAATTGCCGAAGTGATTAGATCAGAGTTATGAGACTATCCCCGTTCATTCTTCTCCATAAGCTCATAAGTTAATATTTCTTACTCTAGTGGGAGGAGCGGAGAAGTTTTTTTTTTCTTTTTTGAGAAGTGGAGAAGTGGGAGGATCAAGCATTTGTTTCTTCTGTTTCCATGGTGAATCATGTTTTCAGCGATCCATTGACGATGGCTTTTATGCACACGCTCCACCCAGAGTGAACACGCTCAGAGTTGATTAACCCAACGCTGATCCACTGTTCTGAAACCGAAAACCCAGAGTTTCTCGTCAACCCTGCGCTCTGAGTTGACCAACTCAGAGCGCAGGATTAAACCCAGAGTATGTAAAACCAGCTACCTGAAATAGGCCCCACATGTGGCGGGTAGACGGGGGATCGAACCTCCGACCCTGCACTCCAGAGGCGACCTCCCTGCCACTTTGCCACTGCCGCCCCATAGAACTGCCGTGTCAGTTCTATGTGTGTGGCATAGAACTGACACGGACACTCGACATCCGTGCGAGTAGAAAAATGTGTAGCCTATGCGTGGTCTTATGCGTTTGCTTCATGGATGTACATGGACAAATCGGCAAAGAGGGGGAGACACTGCAGGGAAATGACAAATAACTTGGGTGTCGACTGAGCTTTTAATTAGTCAGGGGATAAAACAGCTTCCCTGCATCCGATGCTAGCTAGGTTAAAGCTAAGGTAAAAGTGTCAAACCAACGTGAAGCAGTTTTTCCCCCCTACCTGTGGGCAGGGGTGTAAAGTAGCGAATTACATTTACTCGCGTTCCTGTAATTGAGTAGTTTTTTCGTGTACTTGTAATTTTTTAAGTGATTTTTAAAATCTATACTTTTACTTTTACTTTGAGTATGTTTATTGTGAAGTATTGTTCTTCGCTACATTTTATATCACCTGCGTTACTGAGTAAAAAAATACATAGGGAAAGGAGAGAAAAGAAAAGAAATATCGCGGGGGGCTTTTATTTTTACGGCACAATACCGGAAACTAACACAGAGAATGATCGACAGGAGGAGAGAACACATAGGCCCTCATTTATCAACCTTGCGTAGACCAGAAATTTGGGTGTACGTACATTTCCACGCAAACCTCGGCATTTATCAATTTGGACGTGAGCGTAGGGTACGCTCAAATCCCACGCCAGCTCTCAGCTCGTGTACGCAAGTTTGAAAACAGCATGGACTCGCAGTGCTGGCTGTGCCGTGAAGCACTGGCTGTGTGTGTGTGTGTCGGACATGTTATCAGATCATTTTAATCATATAATACAGTTTTTGTTCAGATATTTAAATATTCATCACTTTAAAATATGTAGCATATGGTGCTTAATCAATGTATCTTTCATGTTGGTCCTGCCTATTTCTTAGACTGGAAAAGTGACATAATTTGGAAAACAAATCAACTCAATTTAGCCTAATTGAAAACAAGCAACGCTGCAGGTGAGATGTGTATTGAGCAAGCTATTTAAACAGGGACTTTTACAGTCACCACACCTTGGCAATGGCAGACCTGGCTTTATTAGAAGACGTTGCGCCCCTTAGACGCGAGAGGGTATTTCGAGAGCGCAGGGATCTCTTTCAAGAAAGCGAGGAATGGCTCCTAAGTCGCTTTCGTCTCCCCAGGCATGTGTTGCTTCAACTTTGTAATGCGTTGGAGCCAAGACTGATGCGGGAAACACAGCGCTCCCATGCGATACCTGTGTCTGTGCAGGTGCTCTCCACATTGGGGTTTTTGGCCACAGGGACCTTTCAGCGGGAGATTGGGGATAGGTCCGGCATTTCACAGCCCAGCATTAGTAGGACAATGCCAGCTGTCCTGGCAGCGATAAAATCCCTTTCCCGGGAATACATTCGTTTCCCTTACGATGATGCTCAGCAAACTATGATTAAGAGGGGATTTTATGAGATTGCTGGGTTTCCTAATGTGATAGGTGCGATTGATTGTACCCATGTGCGTCTGAAGCCACCATCCATGAATGATTACGCATTCATCAACCGCAAAAACTATCACTCAATTAATGTCCAAATAGTGTGTGATGCCGGCCTATCCCTGCTAAACATGGTAGCCCAGTTCCCTGGGGGGACGCACGACTCTTATATAATGCAGCAGAGCAGCGTTGGGACAAGGCTACAGCAGGGCGCACTGCAGGGCCGGAGTCATCTCCTCGGTGAGTAACAATTGTGTTAAATATTCAACAAGGAAAATTAGATTGACTAACATTTGTTTTATTCCTGCACTATAGGTGACAAAGGTTATCCCCTCACCGAGTTCCTCATTACACCGCTCCCGAACCCTGCAACTGGGCAGGAGCGCAGTTTCAACAGTGCGCACGTGCGCACAAGGGCCACCGTGGAGCGCTGCATTGGGCTACTAAAAGGCAGATGGCTGTGCCTTGGACCAGCTGGGGGGACACTGCTTTACACGCCACAAAAGGTGTGCGATATGATTTTATCGTGTGGGATTCTGCACAATATAGCGCAGAACAACAATGTGCCATTTCAAGTGCCAGACCAGCCAGACCAGCCGATGCCCAGAGATCCCTGTCCTGCAGTGCCCAATCTCGGGGCAATACGGAGAAGACAGGCGCTAATTCAATTGTTCTAAAAGGTAAATTAAATATTTAAACCGGTGGTAGGCTGTTCTGAGAAAGAGACACTACACAACATTCAGCTTAAACATTTATTTGTTTAGAAGTTTGCATATCTCCTTCAACGTTGTGTTGATAGCCAACAGAGATGAATTTATGTCAGCCAGTGATTGACACATTTGTGTTTGATTGTGCAGGACCTCGGCTGTAAGGACCGAGGGACGTGTTGGTGGAGCACGATGGTGCGCGCTCTCGCTGCTGGTGGCCTGCTGCGGAGCTGACTGCAGGCCGGATTCTGCAGCCGAGTTCTGACCACTCGTGCCCGGCTCTGTCAAGAAACACGCAACATTATTTTTGTTTTTAGAGCACCCTTCAAGTTCTAATAAATTCTAAACATTCAAATATCTGCAGATGAGCATTTCTTAAGAAAAAAGTCATGTGTCAAAGGTTTAAAAATACATGTAGCCTACCATTATCTGGCTCTGACACAGCATCCGTGTCTCCTCCACCACCAGTTATGCCAGAAATGCTTTCCGAGCCGATTAGTCCGGCCACACGCTCCTCAATTGGACTCAGGTGCAGGCTGGGGTCCGGCTGGCCTCCTCCAGTCTGCGTAATACTGCGCCTCAGAGCAGCCATGCGCCTTTTGGTCCCAATTTTTAAATCAGACCATTTTTTCTTCACCTAGAAAAATACGATATAAACGTTGACATATGCGTTCATATTATTTGGGCATTTACATAGATCTAAACCTAAAATATACATACCTCGGCTGGGGATCTGCTGTCCACTCCAACGCTGTTGACCGCAGCGGTCACAGCTCTCCACGCTGCTCCCTTCTGTCCTCCCTTTATGCCGCTTTTAAGGCTCCCAAATAAAACTAACTTGTTTCGCTCTACCTCAGTGGTAATAGTTTCAATTTCTACCTCGGAGAAATTCCTTTTCTTGGACTTACAACGCATTTCCATGTTGGCAACTCTGTGGGCGAGGCCTCTAATATCAGTATAATTAGGGGCGTGAATCTTAAAAGTAGGATTGGTTTCAGCCGCCGCATTTACTAATAATGGCGTGGCGTACGCCGAGATTGGCGAGATACGACTGATTGATAAATATAACGCGACACCTGGCGTAGGGAGGTATTTGCGCCAGAATCTGCACCAGTTTCCACGCAAGATTGATAAATGAGGGCCATAGTGACTAAATGATAACAACAAACATTGCTTCCCTCTATCATTAAAACAAAATAATCATAGTTAAACTATCATTGTACCGCACGTGAAGACGTGAAGGCTTTTAAATGCAGCAAACCTTTCATCCAGCCGTGCGATCGGCCCCTCCCTCACCTGATAGTTAAGCTTTCAGTTTAACAGTGCAGAGTAGGATGGAGACAGTGCGTGTTGCCGGGAGCTTTGAAAAACTTCCAGAAGACGACAGAAAGGCAGCCTTTGGTCGAGAAGAAAGGTAAAACTAATAGACTAAAATAATGTGCAAGATATGTTACCCGCGGACACGCGAGTCAGATGACATACGCGACCGTGAGAGAGAGAGAGAGAAAAAAGGCATATGCGACCCAGCTGCACCTCAAAACATCACGACCAATTAGTTTACTCACTTTAAGTTGAATCCTAGTGCTCTATGACCAAGCAATAAAGGAATAAAAACACAGGAAGTTTAAAGCTCCTTGACTCTTGCCACCACAACAGTCATCAATTAAGAACACTGTAGCCCACAATGCAACTTGTTTATCCAGCCAGCTCCATGAGATATAAATAAAATATGCCCTCACATTCCTGCTAGCAAAAGACGTGCCCTATCAACAACATTTGCAACGGTTTATTTTGATTTTGACACTTATTTAATTTAGTAGTAATTTAGACTTCAGTAGATTTTTAGACCAGTACTTTTACTTTTACTTAAGTAAAATTTCCTCCAAGTAATCATACTTTTACTTGAGTAGAATATTTTTGTACTCTTTCCACCTCTGCCTGTGGGACTGTTTGAGTCTTGTGATGCATTTTAAGAAGACACATCTGTCTGGTCCAGTTACTCAGCTTCCACTGTGTCCCGCCAGTGAATCCCCTTCCAGTCTACACATGGCCCTCCGGGGTACTCTTGTCCATTCTGATTGGCTCTGATGAGAGAATGGGTCAGTACTGCAGGTATCCGGAACAGACACAGACAGACAGACAGACAGACACACACATGCACACACGCACACACACACACACACACACACACACACACACACACACACACACACACACACACACACACACTGGCCTGAAGGGAGGAAGGAACGGTGTCCTGTGCTCAATGAATGTAAGGAGGTCAGGAAAAAGAAAGACTATAAATGAGAAATAAAGAAAGATGCTCAGTGATAAAAAAAACTGGGGAGAGATATTGTGAAATCAAAAGAGTGGTGAGGTGTGTGTGTGTGTGTTTCAGTGTTTGTGCTGCACCCATCCATCTCCCTCCCCCTGTCTCTCTCTCACCTCTCTACCTTCCAACTCCACACTGTCCCCAATATGGACATATACCATAATGAAAAAGGATGTCTTGTGTGTGTGTGTGTGTGTGTGTGTGTGTGTGTGTGTGTGAGTGCGTGCAAGTGCGTGTTTGCTCGACAGCGCGGGCAGACGCATGTGTGTGTGTGACGTGTGTGGTAATGAATAAGGATGTGCTGTGTGTGGAGCTGGTCGTTAATCACTGGCAGTGCTGGCAGCTAACAGATAAGCAGATTGATCCAAGGCCACCGAGGGAACGCCGCCTGGCACTGGCCCATTCATCAGACACACACACACACACACACACACTTACACACATGCACACACACACACACACACACACACACACACACACACACACACACACACACACACACACACACAAGGCAGTGAGAAGGCTGGCCAAAGTGTTTGAGCCTAGGATCATCTCTGACCATTCATGTTAACATCTGTGAGATTTACTCGAGTCCACACAGTGAGCTAAGAAGAAAAAGAGCAGACATTTAGAGATGGAGGCAGACTGTGTATAGCTGCACAGCCCCTGACAACGTCTGCAACTGCCCCATCACTGCTCACCTGTGAATCCCAACCTGGCATTTGTTACCGTCTCAAAAGACGCACACACAAAAAAAACTAAACAAACACAAACTTATACACATACACACACTCACACAGAGAAAAGGGCTTGTGCTTTTGGCCATGCAGAAATCCCACAGGGGGGCACGGATACTCGGTTGGAGGGCGGGGGGGGGGGTGGATGGACAGATGGAAGGATAGATGGGTGGATGGATGGTAGGAGAGAAGACAGGATGACAAGATGACAAAACATAGTTAAGGACACGCTCCGGTGCTATGTGACAGCTGAGCAGGCCCCCCAGGGGATTTGAGGGAGTCAAGAGGAATAGAGGGAATGAAAACAGGGGGGAAAGAAAGCCGGAGAGGAAGCAAGAAAAGGTCAAACAGCTGTGTTCTTTTCTTCTCTTTGGGGCTTCCATCACATGGTCAGTGGTGGGAAGAGAGACAGTGAGACTGAGGGAGGTAGAGAACAGTCATGAAGGCACAAACTACTTCATACTTTCATTTCATTTACATAATAAAGTAAGTATTATACGATTTTAAAGCTATGGTGCGTAACTTCTGTCGGCCCCATGAGGAATTATTTTTATTATTAACCTTTATTTTTCCAGGAATATACTCATTGAGATTCAAAATCTCTTCTTCAAGAGAGTCCTGGCCAAGAAGGCAGCATAAAAACATAAAAGTTTCACATTAAAAAAACAAAATTTCACAGTTAAAAGACACAAAACACAATAAAAAATAAAATTAAAATAAAAAGTCACAAAGCATCAATCTCATTGGCAGTAAGTCAGTGTTCAGTAACCGGGCATGTACAGTTTGCGGTTAAATAGTCCTTAATCCTGATTTTGTAATTGTTCATGGTGATAAAGGATTGAAGTTTAAGGTGTTCCTGTAGCTTACACCATGATGAGGGGGCAAAAGATTTAAAGGCACTTTCACCAAACGCAGTGCGAGTCCGAGGAACGTTATACATAGTCAAACTGCTAGACCGAGTGATACGAGCACTGTTTTTAGGAACCATTAGAGAATACAAATAAGGAGGCAGATCATGCAAAATTGCCTTATTAAGGAACATATACAAGTGTTCCATCCTACGGGTGTATAAGGAAGACAGACCAACTTTCTCATACAATTTACAATGGTGCGTTCGGAATCCAGAGTTTGAGACAAACCGTAATGCTGCATGGTACACAGAATCTAGCATTTTCAGAGATGATGAGTTTGCGTGCATATATAAAATATCACCGTAATCAATAACAGATAAAAAAATGGCTTGGACAATTTCCTTCCTGGCACAAAAAGAAAAACAACATTTATTTCTGTACAAGAAACCCAATTTCATTCTTAGCTTTTTAGTAAGACACTCAATGTGATGTTTGAAAGACAGATTTTCTTCTAGAAAAAAGCCCAGGTATTTGTAAGTTGCTACTCTCTCGATCACCTTGTTGTTTAGAGTAACAATCTGGTTGTCATCCATATCAGATGTTTTCTTACTTCTTGTAAAGCAGATCATTTTGGTTTTGTCAATATTTAGTACAAGTCTTAATCCATGTAGGTTTTCCTGAACAACATTAAAAGCCGTTTGGAGGTCCTTAGTTGCACTTGCTAAGGATGAAGCAGAGCTATACATAATGGTGTCATCTGCGTAAAAATTTAATTTTCTTTTTGTAACATTGCAACACAACTTAGTAATATAAACTCTAAATAAAATAGGACCCAAAATGGATCCTTGCGGGAGTTATTATGAGTTATTATATCAACACTGTCTGTATGAGGTAAGCCTTAAGTGATCACACGTGGATTTTATACCTTCCGCTGTACGTCCGTTTTTTTTCTAAGCAGTAGAATCAATAACTGAAACATTTTGTGGCCACTTCTTGAGCTCCTGCGCCAGTGTCGGGGAGCGACACCGGTTTGTAAACACTGCCATACTGAGGAATACAGAGATACTTTTGTGGAGTTGATAGGCTTCATCAACTTTGCGTCAACTTGCTTGGGGATGGCTTGAATGACACCGACATTCTTTGATATGAAAAAGTAACGGACTATGGCTTTAAAGTTGCTCCAAAGAACTTTCAGTTTGTGTTAATTCTAGCACCCCCTTTGGACAAAAGCGGTAGTGTTTTTCCTGTAGTTCCTGGGTGAACGTACCCATGAGAAAGTCCTTAAGAAAAAACTATATACAAATAGCGTTCTTTGCACTGATGGTCTCGTATGCTGATACATGTCATTTATGATCATCAGAGGAACAATTTGGCTATTTCAGAAATATTTAAAAGTTCCTCGTAGCACCTTTAAGCTGACGGAAACATTTAAATCTGACGGGCAGCAGCACCAGCTATAAACCAAAGATTAATTGATATCGTATGACCTAATAAAGTCAAGGTTATCAAACAGTTGCCTGACTACTAGCTACTAAAATGCTATGCTCTTGACGGTCACTTGTGCTTGTTTGTTACATAATAGTGTGCTTGTACACAACCAGTAATATAATCAAATGCTACGTTAGCAATATGCAGTAAATCGTTACAACTGTTTTGAGGGACTATTCCAAAGTATTTTTTTTTCCCATATGCTGTGGTACAGTATATCCCCAGATGTGACTTCAGGGAGTTGTCTGTCTATTCAAATATTCATACCCTACCTGCTACTCATGGACACCTTGTTTAGTTTGGTCAAATGTGCTAGAAAGCCCTCCGGCCAGAAGTTTAATGCATTTTCAAATGTTATCACCTGGCTAGTGTGTGAACAAGATGGATCGAAAACATCACTGCAAAAGGTTAAATGATAACAAATATATAGCTTCTCATTTTCAGACAGTAGCCTATATAAGCCATGGTCTGGTGGCAAGACACAGCTGATATGAGACTGTTTTGAGGGGTTTTAGATGTATTTCAGAATGTCACAGGTTCAAAATGGAAAAGTTGCAAACTCACTTTTAAACAGATTAAGTGTATCTGTAACATGAACTGTTGGACACAAATGTTCTTTTCAACTCTTTGGGGTTTGTAAAGTAACAACTTGCTGAGTGCACTTCTGGACAGTGCAGTAAATTTGCACATCTGGAAACAAATAAAGGCAATTGAGGTGATAAGTATGTACATTAAAGCACATCATATGCCCAGATCCCTGCAATATATCATTTATTTCTCTACTGTCCACTCCTGACCTAAATCGAGGTCAAAGTTGGTCAAAACCTCTTTTGGACTTATGCTGTGTCTGAAATCGCGCACTTACTTAAGTGCACTTACATTGAGTACACTTTATTATCCCTACAGTACACTAACTTATAGACGCAGTGCTCTCATTTCTACAGTGTACTGTCCAAACTGTCGTCGTGCACCTACCGGAAATGACTTTGCATTTTGACGGTTCTTCTTCGGTGGTATTTTTTGCTGCTTGCGTTACCGATAGCCAAAACAGGCACATTAGTCGTGGAAAAACAAAAACAATGTGTAATTTAACTTTTGTAGAGCGCGTCCATCTCCATGGTTGCTTCAAGCTCCTCTATTTTGATTAGAATGACCCGTCCTCTCCGTTACGTAGGCAAGATTCCTGCTTTATATAAATGATATATGTAAAGTGTCGAAGGTCTTAAGGTAAATTTAAGATAAGATAAGATAAGATAATCCTTTATTAGTCCCTCAGTGGGGAAATTGCGGGAATACAGCAGCCTTGCATACAATAGAGACACATAGTAAAAAAAATATAAATAAAATACAATAAAAAAAAATACAATAAACAATAGTAAAACAGTAGTAAAACAGTAAGAAGATTTCCAATTAAATATACAGACGGAATAAGAGTATATATACATATAAAGTACTTCAACGTATTTATATTGCACCAGCTGAGTACAATTAAAGTGTCCACAGTGAGTAAAGTGACCATGTGTCCAAAAGTGATGAGGTGATCATGGTTTACTGAGAACTCAGTGTGTTGTGCAGCCTGACAGCAGCAGGGAGAAAGGACTTTCGGTACCTCTCCCTCAGACACCGGGGATGAATCAGCCGGTGACTGAAGGAGCTGTGCAGCGCTGCCAGAGTGTCCTGCATTGGGTGGGAGGCGTGGCTTAACATGGACGAGATCTTAGTCATCATCCTCCTGTCCCCCACCACCTCCACGGTATCCAGAGAACGTCCCAGCACGCTGCTGGCCTTCCTCACAAGCTTGTTTAGTCTCCTCCTGTCAGCTGCAGTGATGCTGCTGCACCAGAAGACCACTCCATAAAAGATGGCTGATGCCACCACGGAGTCAAAGAAGGTCTTCAGGAGTGCTCCCTGCACCCCAAAAGACCTCAGTCTCCTCAGCAGAAAGAGTCTGCTCTGACCCTTTTTATATAGTGCGTGTATGTGGTCGGACCAGTCCAGTTTGTTGTTCAAGTGAACACCCAGGTACTTATAAGATTTGACGATCTCAATGTCCAGTCCCTGGATGCTCACCGGTACCGGAGGAGGGCGTTTACCCCGGCGGAAGTCCACCACCAGCTCCTTGGTTTTACTGGAGTTTATCTGGAGGCGGTTTCGCTGGCACCATCCTAAAAAGTCCTGGTTCAGCTCTCTGTATTCCCCGTCGTCATCGGCGGAAATGAGGCCGACGATTGCAGAGTCGTCAGAGAACTTTTGCAGGTGGCAGTTAGCAGAGTTGTGGTTGAAGTCCGATGTGTATATGGAGAAGAGGAATGGAGCCAGAACGGTTCCTTGTGGGACTCCCGTGCTGCAGGACACCCGATCTGACTCACACTCCCGTATCCGCACATACTGTGGACGGTTGGTGAGGTAGTCCAGGATCCATGCAGTCAGGTGGTGGTCCACCCCGATCTGCTCCAGCTTGTCCCTCAGAAGTAAAGGCTGGATGGTGTTGAAGGCGCTGGAGAAGTCGTAGAACATGACTCTCACAGTGCTTCCAGCCTTTTCCAGGTGAGAGAGGCATCTCTGCAGCAGGAAGATGACGGCGTCATCCACCCCGATGCCAGACTGGTAGGCGAACTGAAGTGGGTCCAAGGATGAGCTCACCAGGGGGCGGAGATGGGCAAGGACCAGCCTCTCCAGGGTCTTCATTAGGTGAGCTGTCAACGCCACTGGCCGGTAGCTGTTGAGGTCCTTGGGCCGCGGGGTCTTTGGTACCGGTACCACGCAGGACGTCTTCCACAGCTCTGGTACTTTCCCCAGCCTCAAGCTCATGTTGAAGAGGAGCTCCGCTATCCCGCACAGCTGGTCTGCGCAGGATTTGAGGAGCCTTGAGCTGATGCCGTCTGGACCCGTGGCCTTCCTCACCTTGATCCTCCTCATTTCCTTCCTCACCTGGTGGAGGGACACTCTGGGGGGTGGGGTGCTGTGAGGTGTTGGAGTGGGGGCGGGTTGCTGGTTGAAGAATGCTGAGTATGAGAGGTGTGAAGGGGAGCCGAGTGCTGTGGAAGGGGGGGAGGTAGAGGGGGGGGCAGTAGTCCACAGGGGGTGCAGATGATGGGGGTTGCAGCAGCAGGGAGGTCTGGGTGGGGGGAGGGGTGGATGGCTGGTCAAATCTATTAAAAAATAAATTCAAATCATTCACCCACTTTTGGTCCCCCTCAGGCTGTTGGTTGGGCCCCTTGAACCCAGAAATGGCCTTGAGGCCCTTCCAGACCCGGACGGTGTTCTTCTGCTGCAGCTGGTCCTCCATCTTCGTCCTGTAGACATCTTTCCCCTCCCTGATCTTCATCCTCAGCTCCCTCTGCACAGTCCTCAGCCCCTCTTTGTTGCCAGATCTAAAAGCCCTCTTTTTCTCCTTGAGGAGGGCCTTTATCTCTGGAGAAATCCAGGGTTTGCCGTTTGAGAAACACCGCACAGTCCTGGTGGGTACGGTGTTCTCCACACAGAAGTTAATATAGTCCGTGATGCAGTCGGTGAGACCGTCGATGTCTTCCACATGGGCATCACTGAATACTTCCCACACAGTTGTTTCGAAACAGTCCTTCAGAGCCTCCTCGGCACCATCGGTCCATCGTCTAACTGTGCGGGTCACAGCTGGCTGCTTCTGTGCAAGAGTGGTGTACACAATTTTATTTGCTGACGACACAAACATCTTTTATTCGGGGAATGATCTGAATAATATGGTTGAGATCGTAAACATTGAATTGACTAAGTTACATGGGTGGTTAAACCGAAATAAGTTATCACTAAATTTAGAAAAAACTAAATTTATGGTGTTTGGTAGGAGAGCATCAGATGTTTCTGTGAAAATCCAGGTAAATGGGATGGAAATTCAAAGGGTCAAGCAACACAAAGTACTAGGGGTAATAATTGATGACAAGTTAAGCTGGAAACAACAAGTTTGCCATCTCAGGGGCAAAATAGCCAAGAGTATTTCTATACTGTGGAAAGCACATTTTTTCAATCAAAAAACTAACATTATACTGGAGTTTGGTTTCCCCACATCTGCATTACTGTGCTGAGGTGTGGGGAAACACTTACAAAGGTAAATTGCACCCCTTGGAGATTCTTCAAAAAAAAGCAATAAGAATTATATACCAAGCCAATTACAGGGCACACACTAATAACTTCTTTATAGAAGGTAGAATTCTCAAATTACATGATGTGGTAAATTACCACACCGTACAAATAATTTACAAGGCTTCAAAAAAAAGTCTTCCTAACAGTTTACAGGTAATGTTTGAAGAAAGAGGAGTTTTACATGATTTAAGAAGAAAAGGAAAATTCACCGAGAAAAATATAAGGACCACACTTAGATCCTTTTCGATTTCTGTAAAGCTGGGAACACACCGCATTGGCCGCCTGCGGCGGTTGGCCGCGTGAACGCAGGAGGCTCGCCGCTTGGTCATATTGGGCCATGTTCACCGCAGTCGCCGCCACGGCCAACCGCCGCCTCATCGTAGGCGGCGGTTGGCCGCGTGACCGCAGGAGGCTCGCCGCTTGATCATATTGGGCCATATATTCCTGACGCCGACGCCGAGATCAGACCCGTCACACTTACGGTGCAACAACAACAATAACATGGTCCAGCTGTGCCAAAAAATACAGATGTAGGTTCACTGTGTAACCAGCGGCAGTCTTGTCACAAATATCATTAAAACAGCATGAACACGCACCCCGATCGCAAATACACATTAACAGCAATTCAGCAACATACTAAACACATTAACACCAGCCACATGTCGAAGTGTCCCTGGGCAAGACACTGAACCCCGAATTGCTCCCGATAGTTAGCTTAGTTAGCTTAGCACCCTAGTGCTAAGCCTACCCTGCGTGGTAGCTGCTGCTATCGGTATATGAATGTGTGTGTGACTGGGTGAATGTGTACAAAAAAACAATGTAAAGCGCTTTGAGTCTGTGATAAACGGAGATATAGCGCTATACAAGTCCATTTACCAGCAGTGTGTGCTCAGCGGCACAAATAAAGGCAGACATCAGCCTACCTGAAAGTGAAAGTGTGCCGCCTGACGGAGGACAACACCGGTGCTTCGCTGTACTAGCCTATATGGAATTCCACACGGACACCGCCGTCAAGTTTGGGTTCATATTATCCTCAGGAGCAGCACACAGCTGGGTGAGTTTCACTATGCTAACCGGCGCTACCTTGGCTAAAGTACAACAAACAGCTAAACAGATGCAAAATACACATATTTGCAGAATGTATTGGAAGCCCAATGTCCTCACTCCACACGCCCACCTCGTCTTGCAGACCACCGCCACCGGGCAATCTCAACGCTGATTGGCTGTGGAGGCGCGGCGCCCGGCGGCGCTGCAGAAAAAGATGACAATTTTCATCTTTTTCTGCGGCGCCGTGTTCGCCGCACAAGCCTTCGATTCACGCTCCTTCGATGACACAATTTCTATGCGCCGCTAATGGCCGCGCTCCCGATTCACGCGCCTCCCATGAGGCGTGGCCACGCGCCGCACAACCCCCCCGCCGCCGGCCGCTGGACGCCGATTATTGGGTGGACGCGCGGCCACGCGCTAGTACATTGACTTTGTATGTAATCTCGCCGCGCGGCCAGTGCGGTGTGTTCCCAGCTTAAAGGGTATTAAGCTGTGGAATGAACTTGATGAAGATGTCACAGGGAGTTGCAGTTTGCGCAATTTCAACACAAATTATGTTTCAAAAATTATTGAAAATTACAGACTAATAAACTGAGCACAATGTGAATGTCACTATCATAACAATATTGTAACGAATAATAGAGGCCAGCAGACAGGCTTGTATGTTTTTGAATACTTTTGCAGATGTGTTTAGACTGCCAGATAAGAAATTGAACAGGCCACATACAAGGCCACTTCACACTTTGCATTGACACAGACAAACTGAACTGAGCTGAGAACTGCTAAGTTGGTCTCTAAATGCCATTGACCGCGTGTTTAACACGCGTCTGTTTGTTTGTTTTTTTCTTATTTTTTTTATTGTTTGTTTTATTTTTTATTTTTATAATTTTCTGAAACAATAACTGTGTATCTGTGTATCTAAATCCGAATTTGATGAAAATGGGGGTGGGACCTGATAAGCCTTTGGCTTCTTCTGTCACCTTTCGGACAACACAAAGTAAGATATATGAAGATATGACAGAGAAAATTGTGTATTGGTGGAATTGTCCGAAAGAATAATAAATAAAAGATGGCGGCCGTTGAGTGTGGAAAGTGTCCATCGCTCCACACTCAAGTTTTAGACCGTTTTGAGTGCACGACCGAGGAACTTACAGTGCAGTGCATTTTGGCACACTCTCCGGTTTTGCGCAAAGTGCACTCAAAAAAGTAAGTGTAAGTACAGAAGCTCGCGATTTCAGACACAGTTAGACTGCACTTCCATCAGTGGTCACCAAGTCCCATCATGCCAATCCTTAACACTATCAGATAAGTCAGAGTGTGCTCTGTCTTATATTGAATACAGGCTCAGTGCAAAAACATCCACCGCCTTCATTTAATCCAGAGCTTGGACAAAATAGCTTGAGCTAATAGCTAATGGCACTCTGAGCTAACTGAACATGTTTCAACCATTACCTTAACTCCCTGCAGTTTAAGGCACAATAACAAGTTCAACTGTCGCTCTCCTTATAAGTCGTCATTCATTCTGGTTTGTTGTCTTTCCCCAGCATATGCACACTGATCATATTGATCATATTGCTTGGAAACCCATCTCTATTTGAGGTGAAGTGTGTCTGATTTTAAAAGTCAGGGTTGTTTTTTACGACACAGGCGGCAAGTAGAGCTGTAACAAGAAGGTACTGAGATAAACATAAAACATAATGATAACAATAGGATGAAAACATCGCATTTTGCCGTCTCTGGCAACGGACCACTTGAACTATGCAGCATTTGAATGGCATTTCAGTGATTTTACGATCTATTGACTTGAGTGCCTTGTCTACTTCATTTCTTCTTGAAAAATTTCACATGGTAAAAAAGTCTTGCTACCCACTTGTTAGTCTTACCAGTGTAATTAAAAGCTGTATGTAGATCTGGACATTTTAAAGTACTATTTTTTTTACCTATTCCTGAACTGCTCATAGTGTATCTTCTTGTAAGGGAAGAAAGCCTCTCTACACACATGTTTTGATACATTAGGGTAGTGAGATAGTTTTTGTTCACTCATGTGGGAAATGCTCAAACTGGAGCCACTTTATTTAAATACCGACAATTAGAGATGTTTTTTTCCAGATCTTGGTTTGTATAATCCGTGACTCCCCACGTTTTTTTTTTTTTACTCCTTATGAGGCAGAGGCGGTATGGTGGTGAGGTGGCTTGAGTCCAACTATTTGCTAATGCACCTTAGCGGTATTATCTGCTTGGCTTCTTAGTGTAGAGTTTTACATTGTTCCCCAGAGGACCACTGTGTTTGGTATGGGTCAGTGGCAACATTCAGATAATAACACAATTTAATTTAATTACCACATTATATCAGTGCCGCTCATTTCACCAAAGATAGTTTATACTGGAGTATATTGTGATGGATTTAGGTTTGTATCTACAGAGCTCAACAAAGAACAAGATTCCCTCTGTTGAATCACTTGAATCTATTGTCTATTTCGCTTATCTGGGAAACTACTTGCTGACAAGCCAGACCAAGGCATTCTACAAGATGACCTTTTCTAAAGGGACTCCATGTTTATCCTTTTTCTCAGTTTGTAAATACCCATTTCTAAGATTGGCATCCCAAGGTATAATATAAATAACCTGACAGAATAGTCTCTTAATAACTTTCTAAACACAAAGAATACATTTGGATCAATAGCTTTCATAAGTTTCCATCAAAATCATCTGAATTGTAATACTGAGACTTTTCGCCTCATGTTGTTCCTTCGCATCCTTTTTTTAAATAAGACCACAATATAAATCTAGTGAAAGTCTAGTGCCATTCTGATCTTCCAAAGATATGGTCCTGGGATTAAGGCACATACATCTTCTAAAGCCTTACACACGGTGTACAAACCCCATATTGATCTTCTATACAGTTATGTTTTTTGATTTCTGTTTTTATTTTCTCTGTGTGCCAGATTCTTTCATTTGCCCTGCATCGGCATTCAGCAGTCCATATATTCATTACATGTCTATTAAAGGGGCAGTGTGTAATATGACATCATCTAGAAAGTTCTAGAATGCAATGCTCCTTGGGTAACCCCAACCCTTTAGAATAATAACAGAAGCTACAGTGGCCTTCAAGGACAAGAACAATTCTAAATTATAAACAATGCACCTGATGACATTCCAAAAACATGGATGCCTCCATAAGACTTGCCTGCTCAATGTACAAATTGTAATATAAATATTTGTAATTCTCCGCTCAGGAGGATAATTCAGATTATTGGCAGAGGTGATTTTACACCAATGAGGACATATTTCTGAATGAGGATATTGATTTTAGCTAATAAATTACTTAAAATGTTACACAGTGCCCCTTTAAAGACCAACTTTAAAAAATAATAACAACCAGTACTCGTTTGATGCTCGAGTCAGCTTCTGTTAGTGAATCATCTCTAAATCCTTTAGGCTTCAACTGTTTATCTGCCTCCGTTTTAAGTACTGTCACAATCGACGCATTCCAGAGCAATTCAAATGCAGCTGATTTTTCTCCTCTTTCACTTGCGTTTTTTTAGCAACCTTCTTCCTTGCTTGCTCTCCTGCTTTGGTATCCTCGCACTGCCCCCTGTGTATCAGTATTTCTCTGTTTAAGCCTCTAGGGTGCACTTTGATGGGGGAGATTGGGTTCTGCTGCTTCAGCGAGACACAAAACTGACATTATCAAAAACTCATCATGTCCCCGACGCTGCTCTCTTAACACTGGGCACACATCAGAATTAACAACCAAAAGGCATTGTGCACTTATCGATCAGGGCGTCTTTTTTTATTCTCCAAAGGCACAATAGAACAGTGTTACGCCTTTGGACCATTACCTTAGAGTACCATGGACCAGAGATCATATAAAGTGTTTCAAATCTTTGGGGAATACTGGATAAGACAAAACAGAAGATTCTGAAGTTTAATGTTTGGTTGTCGAACTGTTTCAGCAATGTTGATGTTGATATATACAGTACACATGAAATGCATACTCCAGCTTAACATTTTGGGAAATGCACTTATTTGCTTGACAAAAGGTTATATGTGTCTTCACAATTCTGTTGTGTCTATTATCCGTGTAGTTTATACAGATGGATGATTGAAGGGCTCCACTAAGTGCAGGATGTATAGAAAAAGGAGAGTAGATTTTGCAGCCCCGCAGTCATGTGATTACCGTACATGATTGGCTGTAAGAGCCATGACAGAAGAGGGGGGACAAAACCATGAGCTGTAATCATTCAGCAAGAACGCCAGGGTGCTGTTCCATTATTCATCCCTCCCTCCCTCTCATCCACTTCTGTAACTCATCATACATCGCTATCTTCACGTATAGCTTTCTGTCTTCGCAGTGTTAGAGACAAAACAGGAAATGGAGAAGTGTGTGTGTGTGTGTGTGTGTGTGTGTGTGTGCGCACATGTGTATGTGTGTGTGTGTGTGTGTGTGTGTGTGTGTGACAGTGACAGTTTCACTCTTAACTTTTCAGTCAAAAGTTTGCCAGCACTTAACGTTCTATAATGTATAATACGTCTCAATCTTATTTGTCTAGCCTTGCATGCCTGCCCACAGTGTACTTTGGGTTGCTTTCCTGGTGTTGTGAGTGGGCTGCTGGCATTGCATAGAATGCCGACAGTTGGGGAAACTGCTTTTGATGTTTTACCCTGGGCCAGATGAAGTGCAACAAACCTGCAGGACAACATTAATTAGTGAACCAAATTATTGGGCTGGCTAAAAAGATTTACCAATTAGTGCCTTCTTGCTTTTTTTCTAAAAATGTTGTGTACAGGCCAAAGTAAACAAGCCTCTGCAGTGTGATATCGCCTCACATCGATGAAAATCTCCCCATGCACTTCCAACTCCAGCTCTCTTTGTGCTGCACGTTTGTAAGTAAAGCCTTAATGTGCTGGCACACTTCACAGCCTAAAAACCCCGCTGGGTCGAGTTCCTCATGCATTAAATGACCCGCATTAGAATTTGAAATCTAATTTAAGTGAATCTTACAATAGAGCTGTTAGGCATCCTCAGCAGTGCACCATCCACTGGCTAACATTAGGAATTAACAATACATCTCCAAAAGGTGACCAAGTCGAACAAGCAATTAGCATGTGGGTTGGTTTGACCTGGATCTGTTTGAATAAAAACATCGGCAACTATCAGGTCGAGATTGGACGTGTGCTGAGACCATTGTTCATTTGATTACAGATGTATTCTATATAAGAGTTGAGGAACTCATTCCCCTATATGTGACCTAACATTAATGCCCATGGGTTTGGGGGAAGCGAGACGTATAGATGTAGTTTCTCTTTCTCTCTCTCTTCCTCCGTCTATGTCAGTATGTAAAGATCTATGCACAGATTTACAGAAATAATTGCGTGGCACATGAGCTCAAAGAGTGCTTGGGTTAGAGTAAGGCTGCTGCTGATGATCACAGGAGGGTGGTGTGCTGGATTAAAGGCCAATAAAACCAGAACAGATACTTCTTAATAGTAGAGAGCATGTAGGAGGTTCAGGCGGAGAATGGAGACGTAACTGATGATATACTGTACCCTTTCAAAGGAATAAAAATAGCGTGGAACATAACCCCGCAGTGTACAATCCGAAATCTAAATAATTACTTATTCATGCATTGGTAATCCCAAAAGGCTCACCTTCTGTGACTGGAACCCCTTGCTTTTTTCTCGGTGGGAGAACCAAGTCCCTTAAGTTTCAATATTCACAAGTGAATGAACCATGTAGTAGATCACAAAGGGTTTTCTCAGCTATCGTTACTTAGAGTTGAGCACAGTCAGCAATGATGGATCCTGGGGCCAGAGAGTCTGTATTCATGTGATGTCAGCACATTAAGGCAAGCAGAGTGTATTCCGAAGATGAGCAGCATCACTTGTAAATGCGTGTTCTGACTGAAATCAGTTGAAAAAGACGAGATATTTTACCTGACAGACTAAGTGTTGTTGAACAGAGCAACTATATGAAGTGTTCCGGTACGTTTTTGGGCTATCACCACCTTCTAGAATGAGGCTGTATGGCATCAGTCATTTCAGAGGAGGCCTTCGTAGTGCCTGGATTTGTCAACATAATGTCGGGCTGTATTGCAACAAGACATGTTCTAACAATGGCAAAGCTTTTATCAATTAAAGGTACAGTATGTAATATTGGAGTATTTAGCAGCATCTAGAGGTGATATTCTAGATTGCAACGCTCCCTTGCTTACCCCTACCATTTGGAGAATTTACGATTACTTTCCAGGACAAGAAGCTAGGTACTTAAGATGGCACCATCCACCACTGCCTCAAGTCTTTCTGCAATATTGATGAGGTAAAGATGTATTTAGGTATTTATTCTATACTTCTTCTCTGTCTACCAACAAGTGAATTTCAGGCGGACACCCACTATGTAATATTACTGTTAAGACTGTTAAGTTAGTCTGTTCTATGACACTGCACACACATGGCAGTGCAACATGGCAACCCTGCTCCTATAAGGTAATTATAAAATGCTCATTCTTGCGTGACGAAAACGTTAATTTTCAAGCGATTGCGTCACTAATTAAAAACATACCGATGAGTATTATATTCCATTTCAAACGTCCAAAAGTCTGTTCTGAAAAAATGCAAATACATTCTTCTCACTCTACCTTTCACTCGTCTTTCGACATGCACTGCAAATTGAACTTGATGAGTGCTTAAGAAATCTCAAGGGCCTCGGTTACAGTTCTAATTTTCTGTTGCGTCTTTGTTAAAATGGTAAGGATATCATGATGAATCAATGTAAATCCATTAAAAAAACTTTAGAAATGGGCCCCCCTGGTGTGAATGCACTTAGTGGAACACATTTAAGATCCACCTCCTGTGGAGATGATCAGAGGAACGTTTGGCAGAAATTATGAGCAGAGTGTAATTCCTGTGCATCACAAATCCACACGGCGGGGTATACATAAATAGAAATAACATTTCATGAGCAAATGCAAATAAATAGGCAGCGGGATGGCGAGAACTCTAGCACACTTGTGGAAAATGGATTGCGA
This sequence comes from Hyperoplus lanceolatus, assembly GCA_026929865.2. Taxonomy (NCBI): domain Eukaryota; kingdom Metazoa; phylum Chordata; class Actinopteri; order Uranoscopiformes; family Ammodytidae; genus Hyperoplus; species Hyperoplus lanceolatus. Next base: position 8,677,635 of record CM049399.1, read on the forward strand.
GATGCCTTTATGACAATGGGGAGAAAAAAAACAAAACAATGTGCTACTTTATTCTGATGCACTAAAATATAAGACTGAGAGTGGAGGTGACTTGAGAAATGTGATTACCCGCTTCAAGGCTGAGATTGTAAATATACTGAATCTACGTCCGGTCTTAACATGTAATAGGCGCAAAGAAGGGTGCGACTACTACGTTCTCATACCTCATACAAATCCACCCTTTGTCACCTTCCACCACTTCCGCCCACATCCATCTCATTGACCCTTTGAGTCACCTTAATCTAGATCACCAAATGTCTTGTGTAATCCATGTTAATACCACTACATCCCCATTCCTCTTTCCCTGACTCAATTTGCCCTCCCAGGGTCAACAAGGCGGCACCCTGGACTGTATTATTTGTGCACCCTTTAATCATGTCCTCCTTGTGTCCATGCCCCCCCCCCCTAAATAATAACTGCCAAAACCAGCACCTACACACACTAAAGAGAGGTGTATTAATATGTAATTCATCACTCATGTCTTAGCTTCAAAGCTGCTATGGATCTGCTTCAGGAGACTTGGCTCGTTTGAATAGACGGCAGCCCACATTTTGCTAATTTAGTTGAAATACGATGCTCCCTACACCACTTGTCAGTTGAATGCTCATTAGGTGTTTATGTACCTTCTCGCCGCAAGAGCATAATAATGAACATTATAATAATAACAGAGCAACAACAACGCAGACGGAGATGTGAGTTCATGAAGTGTAATTTCTCTCCCTTGTAGTAGTCCAATTTGTACGGGTATATTTACACAACTGTTATGTAGAGTAAAATGAGAGCGGATTGAGTACGGGATGGAGTGAATAGGGAGGGGAAAATAACACAGCTTACAATATGAGGAGAATAATAACATTTCTCCCATATCTACAGCTCTGGGTTCTCAACTCTGTAAATAGCCGATATATGGAGAAAAACAGGAAAGAGAGATGAGAGGGATGGCAGGAAGAGATATGCTGTGTTAAGAATGACCAAATTACAGTAGGTGCACACACACATTCACGCTCACATGCATGCACGTACGCACGCAGGCATGCACACGTAGATGCACACATACACACACACACACACACACACACACACACACACACACACACACACGCACACATGTACACACACGTTGGAAATGATTCATCGTCATGGTCTGGCGTGTCTGACATTTTCAGCAGGCAAAAGACGGAAATGAAAAGATGGTAACACATAAAACAATACACTTACACAACACTGCATGGGCAATCACACACACACACACTTTAAGCTTTTGTTAAATGTCACTTAGCTCTGGGTATATTGAAATCTGGTTGTGTGTCATCGTGATTGACAGCCTAAGACAACCTCCGTCTGCCTGTGGAAAAACACACACACACACACACACACACACGCTCGAAAACTCACATGTAAAAGGGCAATCTCGAATGATTGATGATTGTTAATCGCGGTCATCTGTGTAAGTGTGTCTTGAGGTTTGTGTGTGTTAAATACATACATACGACATGTGAAGCCTTATTATGATACATTATCTCCAATTAACATAAGATTGACCTAGCGGTAACAACCCTGGACACTGACAGCTTATTATTGCCTTATAGTTGGATCCAACACAGTTTCACTCCGAGTTCCTCAAAAATCAACGCTTGGTCAGGTTGCTCTTGGCGTTAACTGCTGACGCAAAGGGTCTCCTTGTGTGTCTTCATGCAGGGTTTTTTTTTCAACTCATTACAATGGAATCCCTCCACGGCAATATCTGACATCCAGGGAAAACGCATATTAACCCGATGGCTGCACATAGAGAAGCCTTGAGCATTCATCCCATTGGCCATGTCGGTCCACTTTAGACTATGAGAAGGATTTGGGTCGTTGTCAGACTTGGACATTGCTGTCAGTGAGTCTGTGTGTGATTGTTTATGTGTGTGTGTGTGTGTGTGTGTGTGTGTGTGTGTGTGTATGTGTGTGTGTGTGTGTGTGTGTGTGTGTGTGTGTGTGTGTGTGTGTGCTCCACTAGTAACAGACTGGAAGGCACAGCAGGTGGGCCAGAAGCATTTCAGGCAAGCATGAACACTGCTAATTACTGTCTGGATCAGTAGTATTGTTTTTTTTCTGGCATCTGTGTGTGTGTGTGTGTGTGTGTGTGTGTGTGTGTGTGTGTGTGTGTGTGTGTGTGTGTGTGTGTGTGTGTGTGTTTGTGTGTCTGTGTCACCCCTACTGAGAGGATACAAAGACAAAAACTGGATGCTGCTCTCTCTCTCTCTCTCTCTCTCTCTCTCTCTCTCTCTTCGTTAACACTGTCAGTTAAGCCGGATGGCGGTTCCTGGTGAAGCTAGAATCTTGGAGTCCATGTGGGGTTCCTGGATATGCAGACACACAGGAGCTAGACTTATTATAAAATATACTTTAAATTCTACATAACCATTTGATGTTGAGGAATGTATATACTGTATCAGCTTTTGCTAACAAAAATGGCTCACTGATAATGATCGGTGGTCACGTTCCTGGCGTTAGCATCTCAGCAGGTAGCAGCATGGTTTTGTAGTTAGTATACTTTGTGATACAAATTTACTAGAAGGATGAAGTGAAGCAGTTAACAGGAATTCAGTTCCATGTAACATCTCTAAACTCAGGCAAATGGTGTCACAAAATGATTTAGAGCTGATCATTCATGCTTTTGTGTCTTCGCGTTTAGACTATTCTAACAGTTTGTTTTCATGTCTAAACAAGAAGGAGCTGTCTCGCCTGCAGTTAGTGCAAAATCCTGCAGCGAGAATTCTGACCCGCCGCTCTAATGGGAGGACCCACATATCCCCTATTCTAAAAGCTCTGCATTGGCTGCCAGTGTCCTTTAGGACCAACTTTAAAATTCTGGTTCTAACTTTTAGAGCTTTGTATGATCAGGCTCCACCAGAGGTGACCGATCCTTCCAGGCTGTTGCTCCCAAGCTCTGGAACGATCTTCCTATCTCTCTGCGTTTAATAGAGTCTGTTGACGCTTTCAAACGTCAACTAAAAACCTATTTATTTCTTCCGGATTTTTGCCTAATTTGTTCTTGGGGCTGCTATGTTTATCACTGTATTGTCATGGCCTTTTGAATGTATGTACAATTTTAATCTGCTACCCTGGTCTGCGAAGGGCCCTCTATAAATAAAGTTTACTTACTTGCTTACTTACTTACTTACTTACTTACTATATACAATGGTCAATGTTATGCTGGAATTTGACCATGACTATCTGCAAGGGCTGTTATTCAAAGTTTAAACTACTGTAAAAAAAAAAAAAAAAAAAAAAAAAAATGTAATACATCTATTCAAATTGTGTGTGGGTTTTCCTCAAATGTCCCTCTTCTGTCTGACCCATTGCATGCCCTGTGACATATAAGCAGACAACTGTTGTATTTTTAAATGCTATTACTATCTAACTATTACACCAATCCATCTACTCTATAAATCAAACAGATAATACAGTATATATACAGTATACTGTATGACTTCATAAAGTATCTCACAATAATGTGTTCTATAAAATGCTCCATCCTGCACGAAACACAACAGACATTATGGATTTAATTTGTTTTTCCTGCTAAATAATAATCTGTTTAATAATGTGTGGGAGCAAAGTCTACTTTTCCGCATCTGCCATGCTGTGACAGCTTGTGTGCTGTGAACTTCATCACCTTCTGAGGACATATTACGTAGGCAGAGACCTAATGTAGTATGTACAGAGCCACACGCACAGCTGATGTCCACTGTCTGCACTGTGTGTATGTGCTAGGTAATCACGTTTGTTTTGGAGCGTACCAGGGAGTCTTTGAAGAAATAAGGCTCGTAGAAAAAGTTTACAAAAGTGAAGAAAAATAAAACTAAAGCCTGCCTCTGTCTTTCATGTTGCCACCCACTCTGGTGAGGACACCACACATGGACAAAAACGGGTCAATTACGTACATCCCCCTATATGTCTGCACATTTAATTGAAAAAAGTGGAAAATAATTGTATTTCTCCGTGAAAGAAGAGGGTCAGATGACCAGAGAGAAGAGAAGTGAGAGAATATTGTAGGTGAGGATGAATTAGAAAGGAAGGTGCAAATGGCAACAGACAGAATAACCTCAAATAGAGGCTTCCACACTCTCTTAAACGGTATCTCAAACAGGTTGTTCGTGTGAGCTCCCCAAGGTATTGAGCGCCAAATGTCTGTATTTGCCAAAGAAAGATTGATGTGATTCACCAATGACTGCTGTCACTGCAGGCAGAGATGCAAAGAAGTCCGTATCATTGTTCATTCATTTTGCTAGACAACATTTAAGAACCACTATCCAATTGCAAAGGCTGTGTGAAGTGTAGAGTCGGACTTTCCACAGGTCACACACGCCCAAACTTGAAGCTGTACTAATTCACTTTTCAACAGGAATGTGTGTTCCCCTTGACTGTTCTGCCATGTCTAAATTATTGGCCAAATTTTTATCCAGAGCGTGTTTTTGTTTTTGTCGCTAGTAATACATTTCCGATTTCACGTAACTTCTGCCTGCAATATTCTGGTGTCAATAGGGGGCAGACAGTAGAGACTCAAAACAGTACTTAGAGAAGAAGTCTATTTTATAAAATTTAAATTTAAAATAGTACAGCTTTAACTGTAACAGTGGTGTCACAAAATACAGATGGGGAAGTACACATCTTCTATGCTCTTTAATGTTACGCGTTATCTCGTACACATTGCGAATAACATGTTTGCAACTGGGCCAGAAGTGTTTACTTCTAATCTTATAACAGGCTCCAAAGACACACTTTTCTCCATGCCAAACCAAAGGAACATGGCTTTACACAAAAGGGGGAAACAATATCTAAAAGTTTTTTTTTTTTTTTACAAGGCTGGTTGCGAGAAAAATGTTGTGCACTATAATGTTCCATAAGAAGAACTCCATGTGTTGCTGGTTTCTAAATAAAACCTTGTTTTTTTTGGTTAAAAGCCATTGTGAAGCTTGAGGTCACCTTACCCTCCAAACCCAGAGGGAGTGAACACACATTCCCCCCAACATATGACATTTCTATAGCAACAGGGCTGTCTAGAGAAAAACATCCCCGGTCTCAATAGTGTATTCAGCCATTTTGGTCAGGATGACCTGTTTATTTGCTTCAAACTATTAATTTGATGAAATGGCACAGACGTCAGCTTGTTGTCATTTCTCTTTTTGGTGCAAACTGAGCATGAGTTTTCCTCTACGGAAGAGGATTAGGGCCAGACATTTAAAAAAAAGTTTTGACTTTAAATTTAGAATTCTGATTCTTATCTCAGGATTCTGACTTTAATCTCAGAGTTCTGGCTTTAATCTCAGAATCCTGAGAAAAAAAAATCAGAGCTCAATATTTTTTCTTAAGTGTGGCCCTGATCCTTTACTGTATACATCAGCTTCACATGACACTCGCGTTTACATGCAGACTCATAATCGGGTAAATAAACAAATAAGACTTAAACAGGACTGTACAATGCATACACCTTTATCCGATCTACTTCGCACACAAATCGGCACATTAACGGACAAGCGAAGTTGAATAAGAACACTTAGATAACTCGTTCATAGTCGGCATTCTCTCTGCATGTATACAGGGATTGGACATCGCATATGGGAGTTTGCGTTCGGCGCTTGCTCGAGAATCCCTGCCGGGGATTTCACATGGAAGTGGAAGGAGACAATGTAAAAAAATAGTAGGGTTGTTGCCGGAAGGGAACCGGACGTGGCTCTATAATGACTTGTTGAAAGGGCTACAGTGCCACCTAGCACAGTGGAGACAGCCATGCATTGGACATTTATCCGATTCCTGTAAGGCCATGTATGCTCAGACAAGTGACACTGTCCTTCGAGTGTCTAGTTCGGTATATGTCTTAATCCAATCTAGTTGTGCCATGGAAACGCACTGACTGATATGAATGCTGAAGCGGTTTGAATAGCTTGTACTGATAAAGACTGATTGTAACAGAGCATCAAGTTTACCTGAAGAAACAATGGACAGCAGCCTGCAAACATGTATAATCTTACAGAACATATAGGTTACATAAAACATGTCATACTTCACTGCTTCAGCTAGATGTTGTTAGACATTTTAGGAAATAAAATCATTCTTTGTCATTTGTCCCAGGTGTTGGCTACAGCCTTTATCTATTTGACAGACAAGAATCAAGAGGCACTGTATCCAAATTCTTGCTAAGTCTCACATATAAAAATAATTCCCAATGTCAAACCATTCCTTTAAAAGAATAGACTTGTTATCTTAAGTACATGTATATAATATCGTAAATAATTTCATACGTGTACGCATTTCACACATATCGTATCTACTGTAAAAATACCTAAAAGCAAACAATTGTAAGAACAAAAGGTGCTTTATGTGAAAGCAAGGACAAACTAATTGATTAGCTCTTTGTACATCAGCAGCATGACATGGTAACACCATGCATATTTAGGAGAGGGTGTGGAAATGATTTAAATTGCAAAACAGCTTAATAATCTGTTTGGTATGTTGAGGTGAAGTCCTTACTCTGACCCTTCCTGAGGAGTCATACTTTGTGGAGGCCTGAGCTCTTTTTGCATCAAACTTGTTGATTCAATGTTACTATTAAGTTTTGTTTTTGACTATGCTGGATTCTGCTCACTTGTCTGTGGTTGGATTCTTGTGGTCTTGCGATATAGAAAGGCAGCAATATAGTGGTCATGAGAGTTGTGGATCTAAAGTGTAACACAGCGTATGTAGTATTTGTATGACCTTGCATTTTCTCATAAAGAAACATACTAGTTTATGTCAATAGATGTATTGTTATCATTAGTGTGTTTGCTATGGGACTGGGAGTGGTTACTCTATTATAGCTACAACCCTTGTATCTTCATCTTATTGTTACCCTCCGTATTCTCCTGCTTTCTATGAACCAATTACCATCCGGAGAGCAAATGTTAGCGTGACCTTTTTAAAGGGATGAGACAGGCTGACACACCCCGCCAATCCATCGGACATGTACTGATTGCAAACTCTAAGTCTTGCTGCCACCTACAGCTAGTGTTAACTTAACTATAACTGTAAGTGAGTGCATATTGTAAGGTAGTGGGTTTAAACAAGTCTATTCACAATGCATCCAAGACTTACTGTGCCAGGAATTGTAAAAATATTACGCTCTTATCAACCTTAGCTTTATTCTTATCAACCTTAAACTATGAGAGGGATTTCTCCTGAACACAAATAAGTCAGTGCTACACAGGCAGGCACTAGCCCCAGCAACTTAAATATAACAGTAAATTATATATTTATACCTTTGTACGTTTTGCCTCAATGTAGCAACATGTGGAAATTGAATTTAAAAATATTTGTAATAACTGTAAAACCAATGTTGTATTTATTATTTGTGTTAAACAAGTGGTTCCATGTGTCCCAAGGACTCCGTACAGTACAAACTTCCCTTTCCCTGTACACACATTCACTGTTATTTCTTGAAATATGATGGCCTCTAAATCCTTTTGGATGTCCTTGAAAGTTGTTTTGGAATCCAGCTTGCTCTGAATAGGTCTTCGGTTTTACATTCAAGCATTGTTCATCCGACCGTGTAGCATACCACTTTGTAACAAGTCACTGCATTGAACCCTCTTGACCTTTCCTTTCCTTCTTATATTGATGGAAACCCGAACAGTCAATGAGCAGCTACTTTGTCAGAATTACAACAGGAAATTAAATTGCACCACCGGGCATACCTCTTGCATATATATATACTGGACAAAGATCCATCTAAGGCAATTTACAAAGGCTCAACAGACTGTATTTCACCTCTTCACAGCTATTGGAATACGCTATAAGGGATGTTAGTGTGAAAAAAATTTGAGTGCTGTTGAAAGAACTCCACTCCACCTATGTGTCAGCGTGGGACTGCAGTACTATTAAAGATTTTTGGTATGGCATAACAAGGCACTTATACCACAGTCATGTCTGATGGGAGATTTTGCATTTTGTATCTTCAAAGTATAAAAACATCTTTCTCTCATTTTGGATGATCACATAGAAGGAAAACAATGGTCTGCTTTAGATACACAAGTTCAGAATGAAGGGGCCACTTAAGTTGGAAAATGTAGCTTTTAGATGGCTACATAATGAGACAGACTACATGAAAACATGGCCACTACTCAATGTGACTGAAAACAAACATACAAAACCATGATTTCCAATATTTTATTTTATTTTCTAAATGATTGTTGTGTACTTTTCCTTTCTGTCTGTGTCTAAGTATGTTACCTGTGAGGTAGGATGAAAATGACAGTTAAAATGTAAGTAATAACAGTGTGTGTGTGTGTGTGTGTGGGGGGGGGGACATTAATTGACATAATTAATACATTGTATATTTTGATATTCCGTTTATTTTTTTGTCAATTATTAAAAACAAATTCCGACACTATCTGTAAAAACTAATTTGAAGAGAGATAACTACTCAATGCAAATACATTATATGGCTATAGCTGAATGGTGAGGACCATAACATCTTTCAAAAATGGGAGTATATTTCTTGAAAATGTTAAGGATTATGACTTTCATGCTGTAATTCACTACAGATAGAGCCAGAGGCAAGAGCCTGGGGGATAAAATACAGCAAATGCACGCGCACACACACACACACACACACACACACACACACACACACACGCACACACACACATACACACACACACTTCACTGACCTCAATGGAATTACAAATTTAATTCCATTAAAGGAACCGGATAATTATAATTATTGTTAAAATAATAGTGGTTCTAATTCAAAAGTTAAAAAACAGAGCTTAACACCACTTCATTAGTTTGCATTTACCTGGACATTTTTCTTTGTGTTCCTCACTCTAACTCCCTCTTTCTTTCTCTCTCACACACGCACTTCCTTTCCGTTTGCCTGAAGCCTCGCATTTATCTGCCTGTCAATCAAAAACGAGAAAAAATAGAAAGAAAAGAAAAATACAAATTAAAAGATTTGTGTTCCATTACTCCCAGGCAAATAAAAAAAAACAGTATTTATCAAGCTCAGTGTTTAGAGAACCCACGGTAAAAGGAAAAGTTTCATTGCAAATAACCTTGTCAGTTCCAGAAGAAAAATAAATATATAAATAAATAGAACAAACTACCTGCTTATTGAAGTGTAGAAATATGCCTAGATGGAAGAGGGGGGCTGCAGGCAATTTGAGAAAGAATAAACAAATCTCATACAAGTGCAACCATAACTTTCTCACCTTTGTTTTTTCTTTAAGCCATATACTGCTAATCATTCTAGGACATAAATCAATGTTGTGTACCATATCACAGGGCTGTTTTGATGGAGTTCAGTTCTGATCCACCAAGCGTATTGAAATTTGAGTGAACACTCATCATATGTATAGATATCCAGTATCAGCTACTTGCCTTTGCTTTGATGATGTTTCCCAAGTAAAACTTGGGGAAAATGTATCTATTTTAAAACCCTTCATTCTTCCCTTTGTCTTAATATTCTTAGAAACACACACACACACACACACACACACACACACACACACACACACACAAAGGCAACATTACAATAAATCCAAGTTAAGGCCCACTCTATTGGTGCATTAGTGCTAGCAACAAGACTCTTCCCATTCATAACCATAACGACCCACGGCCATCTAACATTATAGAGAGCTGCCTGCAAATTAAACCGTGCACATGAATCACAATTACTCAAGTTGTCTTTAATGTTGTGAAGTGTGCGATTTTCCGACGAAGCGGGCATTCCCACATGCATTGGGGAGCGCATATCGTGATCGCTGCCTTTCTCAAGTGTGAAATTACTATCAAACTGGTGAGGGGGAGTTGGAAAAGTGCCAGCCTCGGAAAAGGGTTCCAGCTTCAATTGTGTCATCATTTCTCCAGTGGAAATACAAGGCAGGCTTAAGGGCTACACCATTATAATATGAAATCTGAGCAATAAAGGAATAAGACAAGCTGTGATACAGTTAGGGTAGGATTTTTAAAAATTCAAACAGCACTGACTACATGGCAGCTATTTGCAAAACTTTTTTGTATTTAAGTCTGTCACCTATGAAAGCAGAGCTCAATCCCATATAATACAGTATTTTAGGTTGAGTTTGGACATGTTTATTTCCTTTTAGTACTGGCAGATTCATTAAATAGATCCTATTACACTACTTTTCTGGTCTTCATTTCTTGTTAAAAACTGCTATAGAGCAACCTGACACGAATCACATCACAAAAAACTATGTAGATTTTCGGTACACTCTTCCTCTTACCCTAGCGAGCACAGCAGTCTCTCTCTACACACTGCTTTGAGCTTCTCTGCCCCTCCCCCCCTGCTGCAAACCCCACTCCATTGTGATTGGTTACCTTCCTTCCAGCAGCGGGACATTTTCAGGAAGGTGGGGGCATGCAGCCGGAGCTTGCCTGAGCGGCAGCATTACCATACATGGAAACATGACAGAAACGACCCGAGCGTGACAGAAACTATCCGGAAATTTGAACGAGTTCGGCTCGACCGGCTGCCATAGTGTTTAGTGCTCTGCATAGCCACCCCAGACGGTCAGCAGGGAATACGTCGAAATGCATGTACGTAATTATTTGATACTCTAGCATGGTTAAACATGACTATAAATCATTATAACAACGTTTATAGGTCATAAAAGTCGAAAAGTATCATAGGTCCTCTTTAAGAAAATGTTTTACAAGCACATACAGGGATAAGTATGTGTGGGTTATTCATAAACTTTAGCTTTAGTGTTTGCCTTGTATTTTTTACTTTCTAAACGTAAACTGCGTTAACGATCTAAACTAGTGACCATGCATTTTATAATCTTTGACATGGCTGACTACAAAAGAATATATCACAGCAGTCAACACATCGTCCCATATAACGTTGGTTGTTAGAGCCTACTGCTATAACCATTTCTGCTTAGTTTTAGGCAATATTCTACCTGTTTAGTCCCCATACATCATGCCACATCAGAAGTCAAACTACCATCCACTCAACAGGGTGAAAGGATAATTCTAATTTTATTTTATTTATTTTTTTCATAATTGAGCACATTTCACACTGAACATGGACATTCCATTAAGTGTTAATTTAAAAATGTTTGATGTTGTTTTATTTAATGACAATTTGATTTGATCTTTCCGTATGTGTCATAAGGCCGTATAACTCACCACATCATAGGCGAGAGGAGAGAAAGGGGCAAAAATTGAAAGGAAATGTAGAAAAAATGTCTGGTGCTCCTGCTAAGCATTGAGCTCAGAGATGGAGTGACACAAAATAGCTATCAGACATATGTTTGTAAGTACTGGTTGGTTGCATTGTGGGACCAAATGTAAAAACTACTTTTGGCGAGAATTTAGCAAAGGAAAACTGAACAATACCACAAGCACAATTTCCCATTCCCACTGTGATTCACAATACATCAGTTTCCATGGGGACCTGCCATCCAATGAACTTCCTTCCTGTAGCCTCACTTAGTAAAACTAACAAACCTGGGTGAATTACTGAAGACACACAGTATGGCACTGTTGTTTTTGTGTTTTTAGGCACTGTACGTGTGTCTATAGTGTGTGTGTGTGTGTGTGTGTGTGTGTGTGTGTGTGTGTGTGTGTGTGTGTGTGTGTGTGTGTGTGTGTGTGTGTGTGTGTGTGTGTGTGTGTGTGTGTATGTGTGTGTTCACACCGAAGAGGGTCAAGCCTGTAACGAAAGGCCTTTGTTTGAGTTAAAGCTACTACGAGTAAGTCGGCACGTTGGCGACACCTTTGAACAAAAGCGGTAGTATTATTACGACGCCAGCTGTCGTGAAGCTGTTTTGTAGCTCGTCCAGGGAGTGCAAGAGTCAAATAATCAGGAAGCAATATGGTGCGTGGCGTGTCCGTGTGTTGAAAGTGTGAGGGCACCGGACTCTTTTTGGCTCCGTGAGTCTATGGGTGACACAGCATCAACTAATGCCAGTAAGTGCTAAACACACCTGATTGCAATGAGTTGATGCATTGTCACCTCTCACGGAGCTGAACGAGTCCCCGTGTCCTCACACAAAGCGAATGAACGAGAGATGGCAGTTAGTTAGTATGGATCACGATGAGGTAATGTGTTGTTGTAAATAATGACTATTTCAGATGAATAATGGTCATCTGATGATGCTGGTGAGGCAAAGTAAACTTTGTTTTAGTAGGCTACCGCTCATTCATTTAGGAGTAAACACTGCAGTCTAGTTTCGCTGCGTGAAATTGTGTATACGTTGCTTGGCAACGCCCTCCCGCCCGACTATCACTCTCCCTTTTAGCTTTTCTTCATTGCATTTTCTTTTCTTTCTTTGATGG